>JAPZAG010001369.1:0-33176 GCA_027475135.1 Bactrocera correcta | reverse complement strand
TTCTTCAAAATGTACTGTCGTTATGCCACCATGGCCTTATATCAACTTCAATATGTTAAAGAAGGTTAATTAACTTAAATATGTTAAACTAATGATTTGAGGCATTTCGATATCGATTGCTAAATGTGTATATACAACAAAATCGACTTTATACCTAAACATAAGATAACGAAATTCCCACAAATGCACTTCCGTTATACCGTTATGGCTTTACAAGAACTTTAGTAAGATAAATAAGGTTAATTAACTTAAATATGTTAAACTAATGATTTGAAGCATTTCGATATCGATTGCTAAATGCGTATAAACAAGAAAATCGACTTTGTACCTAAATATAAGATTACGGAATTCTTCTAAATGCACTGTCGTTATGCCGCCATGGCTTTATATCAACTTCAATACGTTAAAGAAGGTTAACTAACTTAAATATGTTAAACTAATGATTTGAAGCATTTCGATATCGATTGCTAAATGTGTATGTACAACAAAATCGAATTTATACCTAAATATAAGATAACGGAATTCATATAAATATACTGCCGTTATGCCGTTATTGCTTTATGTTAACTTCAGTTCGTTAAAGAAGGTTTATTAACTTAAATATGTTAAACTAATGATTTGAAGCATTTCGATATCGCTTGCTAAATGTGTATATACAACAAAATCGACCTTATACCTAAATATAAGATTACGGAATTCTTCCAAATCTACTGTCGTTATGCCGCCATGGCTTTATATCACCTTCATTACGGTAAAAAAGGTTAATTCCCTTAAATATGTTAAACTAATGATTTGAAGCATTTCGATATCGATTGCTAGATGCGTATATACAACAAAATCGACTTTATACCTAAATATAAGATTACGGAATTCTTCTAAATGCACTGTCGTTATGCCGCCCTGGCTTTATATCACCTTCATTACGTTAAAGAAGGTTAACTAACTTAAATATTTTAAACGAATGATTTGAAGGATTTCGATATCGATAGCTTAATGTGTATGTACAAGAAAATCGACTTTATACCTAAATATAAGATTACGGAATTCTTCTAAATGCACTGCCGTTATGCCGCCATGGCTTTAAGCCAACTTCCGTTCGTTAAAGAAGGGTTATTAACTTAAATATGTTAAACTAATGATTTAAAGTATTTCGATATCGATTTATATACAACAAAATCGACCTTATACCTAAATAAAAGATTACGGAATTCTTCCAAATCTACTGTCGTTATGATGCCATGACTTTATATCAACTTCAATACGTTAAAGAAGGTTAATTCCCTGAAATATGTTAAACTAATGATTTGAAGCATTTCGATATGGATTGCTAGATGCGTATATACAACAAAATCGACTTTATACCTAAATATAAGATTAGGGAATTCTTCTAAATGCACTGTCGTTATGCCGCCATGGCTTTATATCACCTTCATTACGGTAAAGAAGGTTAACTAACTTAAATATGTTAAACTAATGATTTGAAGCATTTCGATATCGATTGCTAAATGTGTATGTACAGCAAAATCGACTTTATACCTAAATATAAGATAACGGAATTCATATAAATATACTGCCGTTATGCCGTTATTGCTTTATGTTAACTTAAATATGTCAAACTAATGATTTAAAGCATTTCGATATCGATTGCTTAATGCATATATACAAGAAAATTGACTTTATACCTAAATATAAGATTACGGAATTCTTCCACATGTACTGCCGTTATGCCACCATGGCCTTATATCAACTTCAGTACGTTAAAAAAGGTTAATTATCTTAAATATGTTAAACCAATGGTTTGAAGCATTTAGATATCGATTGCTTATTGTGTATATACAAAAAAATCGACTTTATACCTAAATATAAGATTACGGAATTCTTCAAAATGTACTGTCGTTATGCCACCATGGCCTTATATCAACTTCAATATGTTAAAGAAGGTTAATTAACTTAAATATGTTAAACTAATGATTTGAGGTATTTCGATATCGATTGCTAAATGTGTATATACAACAAAATCGACTTTATACCTAAATATAAGATAACGAAATTCCCACAAATGCACTGCCGTTATACCGTTATGGGTTTACGTGAACTTCAGTAAGATAAATAAGGTTAATTAACTTAAATATGTTAAACTCATGATTTGAAGCATTTCGATATCGATTGCTAAATTCGTATATACAAGAAAATCGACTTTATACCTAAATATAAGATTACGGAATTATTATAAATGCACTGCCGTTATGCCGCCATGGATTTATGCCAACCTCAGTTCGTTAAAGAAGGTTTATTAACTTAAATATGTTAAACTAATGATTTGAAGCATTTCGATATCGATTGCTAAATGAGTATATACAAGAAAATCGACTTTATACCTAAATATAAGATTACGTAATTCTTCTAAATTCTTTGCCGTTATGCCGTTAAGATGTTTGTAGACTTCAGTAAGATAATTAGGGTTAATTATCTTAAACATGTTAAACTAATGATTTGAAGCATTTCGATTTCGATTGCTAAATGTGTATGTACAAGAAAATCGACTTTATACCTAAATATATGATAACGGAATTCTTCTGCATGCACTGCCGTTATGCTGTTAAGGCGTTTGTAGACTTCAGTAAGATAAAGGGGGTTAATTAACTTAAATATGTTAAACTAATGATTTGAAGCATTTCGATATCGATTGCTAAATGAGTATATACAAGAAAATCGACTTTATACCTAAATATAAGATTACGTAATTCTTCTAAATGCTTTGCGGTTATGCCGTTAAGATGTTTGTAGACTTCAGTAAGATAAATAGGGTTAATTATCTTAAACATGTTAAACTAATGATTTGAAGCATTTCGATTTCGATTGCTAAATGTGTATGTACAGCAAAATCGACTTTATACCTAAATATAAGATAACGGAATTCATATAAATATACTGCCGTTATGCCGTTATTGCTTTATGTTAACTTAAATATGTCAAACTAATGATTTAAAGCTTTTCGATATCGATTGCTTAATGCATATATACAAGAAAATTGACTTTATACCTAAATATAAGATTACGGAATTCTTCCAAATGTACTGCCGTTATGCCACCATGGCCTTATATCAACTTCAATACGTTAAAAAAGGTAAATTATCTTAAATATGTTAAACTAATGGTTTGAAGCATTTAGATATCGATTGCTTAATGTGTATATACAAAAAAAATACGTTAAACAAGGTTAATTAACTTAAATATAAGTTAATCAGCCTTAACGGCGTAAAGGCAGTGCATTTGGAAGAATTCCGTAATCTTATATTTAGGTATTAAGTCGATTTTCTTGTATATACTCATGTAGCAATCGATATCGAAATGCTTCAAATCATTAGTTTGACATATTTACATTAACAAACCTACTTTAACGCACTGAAGTTAACACAAAGCCATGGCGGCATAACGGCAGTGCATGTAGAAGAAATCCGTAATCTTATATTTAGGTATAAATTCGATTTTTTTTGTATACACACATTAAGCAATCGATATCTAAAAGCTTCAAACCATTAGTTTAACATATTTAAGTTAATTAACCTTTGTTAACGTAATGAAGTTGATATAAAGCCATGGAGGCATAACCACAGTACATTTGGAAGAATTCCGTAATCTTATATTTAGGTATAAAGTCGATTTTATTGTATATATGCATTAAGCAATCGATATCGAAATGCTTCAAATAACTGGTTTAACATATTTAAGTTAACAAACCTACTTTAACGCACTGAAGTGAACACAAAGCCATGGCGGCATAACGGCTTATATTTAGGTATAAATTCGATTTTTAGCAATCGATATCGAAATGCTTCAAATCATTAGTTTAACATACTTAAAAAAATTAACATTTTTTAACGTATTGAAGTTGATGCAAACCATGGCGGCATAACGACAGTACATTTGGAAGAATTCCGTAATCTTATATTTAGGTATAAAGTCGATTTTCTTGTATATACACATTTAGCAATCGATATCGAAATGCTTCAAATCCTTAGTTTAACATATTAAAGTTAATTAACCATCTTTAACGTATTTAAGGTGAAATAAAGCCTTAACGCCATAACGACAGTAATTTGAAAGAATTCCGTAATCTTTTATTTAGGTATAAAGTCGATTTTGTGGTATATATGCATTTAGAAATCGATATCGAAATGCTTCAAATCATTAGTTTAACATATTTAAGTTAATTAACCTTTTATAACGTATTGAAGTTGATATAAAGCCATGGCGGCATAACGACAGTACATTTGGAAGAATTCCGTAATCTTATATTTAGGTATAAAGTCGATTTTGTTGTATATATGCATTTAGCAGTCGATTTCGAAAATCTTCAAATCATTAGTTTAACATATTTAAGTTAATTAACCTTCTTTAACGTATTGAAGTTGATAAAAGCCATTGCGGCATAACGACAGTACATTTGGAAGAATCCCGTAATCTTATATTTAGGTATAAAAGTCGATTTTCTTGTATATATCATTTAGCAATCGATTTCGAAAATGCTTCAAATCACTAGTTTAAACCAAAATTAAGTTTAAACCTTCTTTAACGAACTGAAGTTTAACCAAAGGTCATGGCGGCATAACCATCTTATATTTAGGTATAAATTCGATTTTTTTTGTATATACACATTTAGCAATCGATATCGAAATGCTTCAAATCATTAGTTAACATATTAAGTTAATAAACATTTTTTAGCTTAATAAAGGTCTAGATAAAGCCTTAACGGTATAACGGCAGTACACTTAGAAGAACTCCTAATTTTAAATTTTATATTTAGGTATAAAGTGGATTTTGTTTTATTTACACATTTAGAAAGTCGATATCGAAATGCTTCAAATCATTAGTTTAACATTTTTAAAAGTTAATTAACCTTCTTTAACGTATTGAAGTTGATACAAACCATGGCGGCATAACGACAGTACATTTGGAAGAATTCCGTAATCTTATATTTGGGTATAAAAACGATTTTCTTGTATATACACATTTAGCAATCGATATCGAAATGCTTCAAATCATTAGTTTAACATATTTAAGTTAATTAACCATCTTTTACGTATTGAAGTTGAAATAAAGCCATGGCGGCATAACGACAGTAATTTGGAAGAATTCCGTAATCTTATATTTAGGTATAAAGTCGATTTTCTTGTATATATGCATTTAGCAATCGATATCGAAATGCTTCAAATCATTAGTTTAACATATTTAAGTTAATTAACCTTCTTTAACGTATTGAAGGTAAATATAAAGCCATGGCGAAACCAAATAAAAACCGAAACATTTTGGAAAATCGACGTAATGATTATTTTTAGGTTAAGGATTTTCTTGTATTAGTATTTACAACCCGGGATTTCAAAACATGGTTCAAATCACTAGTTTACCATATTTAATTTTCAAAAAACTTTAACGACAAGCTTGCAAAATCAGGGGGGAAAATTTTTTTTAGGTAAAATTCGTTTTTTTGTTTCGCGCTTTACAACCCGATATCGATGATGTTTAAATTTCTTAGTTTAACTACGTAAGTTAAGCAAAATTCCCTTTGGGGTGAAGGGGCAACCAAAGCCTTAAGGAAACTGCATGCACTTAGAAGAACTCCGTAATGGTGTGGTTTTATATTCTGGTGGAAATTGGACCTTTTTTTAAAATTTTACGAAATTTAAGGCATCGCTATCGTTCGATGCTAACAAACCATTAGTTGCAACATATGGAAGAACTAAACCCTTGGTTGACATTGGTTTCAACAAACATGGCGACATGCACACAGCTTTGGAAAATTCCCAAATCTTATTTTGGGGTAAAACTTTTCTTGACAACAACATCTAAAGCAATGGATATCGTAATTTGGCTCCCAAATCATTAGATTTAACCTTTAATATTTAACTTTTGGGCTACGTAATTAAAGTCTGAAATAAGCCATGGCGCATAACGCAGTCATTTGGAAGAAATTCCGTAATCTTATATTTAGGGTATTAAAGTCGAATTTGTTGTATATATGCATTTAGAATCGATATAAGACAATGCTTCAAATCATTAGTTTAACATATTTAAGTTAATTAACCATCTTTAACGTTTGAAGTGAAAAAAGCCATGAGGCATAACGCAGTATTTTGAAGAATTCCGTAATCTTATATTTAGGTATAAAGTCGATTTTCTTGTATATATGCATTAAAAAATCGATATCGAAATGCTTCAAATCATTAGTTTAACATATTTAAGTTAATTAACCATCTTTAACGTATTGAAGGTGAAATAAAGCCATGGCGCCATAACGACAGTAATTTGGAAGAATTCCGTAATCTTATATTTACGTATAAAGGCGATTTTCTTGTATATATGCATTAAGCAATCGATATCGAAATGCTTCAAATAACTGGTTTAACATATTTGAGTTAATAAACCTTCTTTAACTAACTGAAGTTAACATAAGGCCATGGCGGAATAACGGCAGTGCATTTGGAAGAATTCCGTTATCCTATATTTAAGTATAAAGTCAAGTTTCTTGTACTAGCACATTTAGCAATCGATATCGAAATGCTTCAAATCATTAGTTTAACATATATAATTAAAATTACCTTCTTTAACCTACCGAAGGTGACATGAAGCCATGGCGGTATAACTGCACTGCATTTAGAAGAATTCCGCAATTTTATATTTAGGTATAAATTCGACTTTCTTGTATATACACATTTAGAAATCGATATCGAAAAGCTTCAAATCATTAGTTTAACATATTTAAGTTAATTAACCTTCTTTAACGTATTGAAGTTGATATAAAGCCATGGCGGCATAACGACAGTGCATTTAGAAGAATTCCGTAATCTTATATTTAGGTATAAAGTCGATTTTCTTGTATATACACATTTAGCAATCGATATCGAAATGCTTCAACTCATTAGTTTAACATATTTAGTTAATAAACCTTCTTTAACGTACTGAAGTTATATAAAGCCATGGCGGATAACGGCAGTGCATTTGAAGAATTCCGTTATCTTATATTTAGGTATAAAGTCGATTTTCTTGTATATACACATTTAGCAATCGATATCGAAATGCTTCAAATCATTAGTTTAACATATTAAGTTAATTAACCTTCTTTATCCTACTGAAGTTTACATAAAGCCATACGGTATAACGGCAGTGCATTTGGAAGAATTCCGTAATCTTATATTTAGGTATAAAGTCGATTTTGTTGTATATACACATTTAGCAATCGATATCGAGATGCTTCAACTCATTAGTTTAACATATTTAAGTTAATAAACCTTCTTTAACGATCTGAAGTTGCATATAAGCCATGGCGGCATAACGGCAGTGCATTAGAAGAATTCGTAATCTTATTATTTAGGTATAAAGTCGATTTTCTTGTATATATGCACATTTAGCAATCGATATCGAAATGCTTCAACTCATTAGTTTAACATATTTAAGTTAATAAACTTCTTTAACGTACTGAAGTCTATATAAAGATTAACGGATAACGGCAGTGCATTTAGAAGAATTCCGTTATCTTATATTTAGGTATAAATCGATTTTCTTGTATATACACATTTAGCAAGCGATATCGAAATGCCTCAAATTATTAGTTTAACATACTTAAGTTAATTAACCATCTTTATCCTACTGAAGTTTACATAAAGCCGGTATAAAGGCAGTGCATTTGGAAGAATTCCGTAATCTTATATTTAGGTATAAAGTCGATTTTGTTGTATATACACATTTAGCAATCGATATCGAGATGCTTCAACTCATTAGCTTAACATATTTAAGTTAATAAACCTTCTTTAACGATCTGAATTTGTCATATAGCCACAGCGGTATTACGGCAGTGCATGTAGAAGGATTTCGCAATCTTTTATTTAGGTATAAAGACGATTTTCTTTTATATGCACATTTAGATATCGATATCGAAATGCTTCAAATCATTAGTTTAACATATTAAATTAATAAACATTTTTTAGCTTACTGAAGTCTACATAAAGATCTAACGGTATAACGGCAGTGCATTTAGAAGAATTCCGTTATCTTATATTTAGGTATAAATACGATTTTCTTGTATATACACATTTAGCAAGCGATATCGAAATGCCTAAAATCATTACTTTAGCATACTTAAGTTAATTACCCTTCTTTATCCTACTGAAGTTTACATAAAGCCGGTATAAAGGCAGTGCATTTGGAAGAATTCCGTAATCTTATATTTAGGTATAAAGTCGATTTTGTTGTATATACACATTTAGCAATCGATATCGAGATGCTTCAACTCATTAGTTTAACATATTTAAGTTAATAAACCTTCTATAACGATCTGAATTTGGCATATAGCCACGGCGGTATTACGGCAGTGCATGTAGAAGGATTTCGTGATCTTTTATTTAGGTATAAAGTCGATTTTCTTGTATTTACACATTTAGCAATCGATATCGAAAATCTTCAAATCATAAGTTTAACATATTTAAGTTAATTAACTTTCTTTAACGTAATGAAGGAGATATAAAGCCATGGCGGCATAACGACAGTGCATTAAGAAGAATTCCGTAATCTTATATTTAGGTATAAAGTCGATTTTGTTGTATATACACATTTAGCAAGCGATATCGAAATGCTTCAAATCATTAGTTTAACATATTTAAGTTAATAAACCTTCTTTAACGAACTGAAGTTGGCATAAAGCCATGGCGGTAAAACTGCACTGCATTTAGAAGAATTCCGCAATTTTATATTTAGGTATAAATTCGATTTTCTTATATCTACACATTTAGCAATCGATATTGAAATGCCTCAAATCATTAGTTTAACATATTTAAGTAAATTAACCCTCTTTATCTTACTGAAATCTACAAAAGCCTTAACGGCATAACGGCAGTGCATTTGGAAGAGTTCCGTAATCTTATATTTAGGTATTAAGTCGATTTTGTTGTATATACGCATTTAGCAATCGACATCGAAATGCTTCAACTCATTAGTTTAACATATTTAAATTAATAAACCTTCTTTAACGATCTGAAGTGTGCATAACGGCAGTGGATGTAGAAGAATTCCGCAATCTTATATTAGGCATAAAGTCGATTTTCTTGAATATACACATTTTTCAATCGATATCGAAATGCTTCAAATCATTTGTTTAACATATTTAAGTTAATAAACGTTCTTTAAAGCACTGAAGTCTACATAAAGCCTTAACGGTATAACTGCAGTGCATTCAGAAGAATTCCGTAATCTTCTTTTTAGGTATAAAGTCGGTTTTCTTGTATTCACATATTAACCAATCGATATCGAAATGCTTCAAATCATTAGATTTACATATTTAAGTTAATTAACCTTATTTTTCTTACTGAAGTTTACATAAAGCCTTAACGGCATAACGGCAGTGCATTTAAAAGAATTCCGTTATCTTATATTTAGGTATAAAGTCGATTTTCTTGTATTTACACATTTAGCAATCGATATCAAAATGCTTCAAATCATTAGTTTAACATATTTAAGTTAATTAACTTTCTTTAACGTAATGAAGGTGATATAAAGCCATGGCGGCATAACGACAGTGCATGTAGAAGAATACCGTAATCTTATATTTAAGTACATATATAGTCGATTTTCTTGTATTTGCACATTTAGCAATCGATATTGAAATGCCTCAAGTTATTAGTTTAACATATTTAAGTAAATTAACCCTCTTTATCTTACTGAAATCTACAAAAGCCTTAACGGCATAACGGCAGTGCATTTGGAAGAGCTCCGTAATCTTATATTTAGGTATTAAGTCGATTTTGTTGTACATACGTATTTAGCAATCGACATCGAAATGCTTGAACTCATTAGTTTAACATGTTTAAGTTAATAAACCTTCATTAACGGTCTGAAGTTGGCATAACGGCAGTGGATGTAGAAGAATTCCGTAATCTTATATTATGCATAAAGTCGATTTTCTTGTATATACACATTTTTCAATCGATATCGAAATGCTTCAAATCATTTGTTTAACATATTAAGTTAATAAACATTTTGTAGCTTACTGAAGTCTACATTAAGCCTTAACGGTATAGCGGCAGTGCATTTAGAAGAATTACGTAATGATATAATTTTATATTTAGGTATAAAGTCGATTTTCTTGTATTTGCACATTTAGCAATCGATATCGAAATGCTTCAAACCATTAGTTTAACATATTTAGAATAATTAACCTTCTTTAACGTATTGAAGGTGATACAAAGCCATGGTGGCATAACGACAGTTCATTTGGAAGAATTCCGTAATCTTATATTTAGGTATAAAGTCGATTTTCTTGTATATATGTACACATTAAGCAATCGATATCGAAATGCTTCAAATCATAAGTTTAACATATTTAAGTTACTTAATCCTCTTTGTCTTACTGAAGTCTACAAAAGCCTTAACGTTATAACGGCAGTGCATTTGGAAGAATTCCGTAAACTTATATTTAGGTATAAAGTCGATTTTGTTGTTTATACACATTTAGCAATCGATATCGAGATGCTTCAACTCATTAGTTTAACATAGTTAAGTTAATAAACCTTCTTTAACGAACTGAAGTTGGCATAAATCCATAGCGGCATAACGGCAGTGCATGTAGAGGAATTCCGTTATCTTATATTTAGGTATAAAGACGATTTCCTTGTATATACACATGTAGCAAGCGATATCGAAATGCTTCAAATCATTAGTTTAACATATTTAAGGGAATTAACCTTTTTTACCGTAATGAAGGTGATATAAAGCCATGGCGGCATAACGACAGTAGATTTGGAAGAATTCCGTAATCTTATATTTAGGTATAAGGTCGATTTTGTTGTATATACACATTTAGCAAGCGATATCGAAATGCTTCAAATCATTAGTTTAACATATTTAAGTTAATAAACCTTCTTTAACGAACTGAAGTTGGCATAAAGCCATGGCGGCATAACGGCAGTGCATTTAGAAGAAATCCGTAATCTTATATTTAGGTATAAATTCGATTTTGTTGTATATACACATTTAGCAATCGATATCACCTTCAATACGTTAAAGAAGGTTAATTATTTAAAATATGTTAAACTAATTGTTTGAAGCATTTCGATATCGATTGCAAATATGTGTAAATACAAGAAAATCGACTTTATGCCTAAATATAAAATTATAACATTACGGAATTCTTCTAAATGCACTGCCGTTATACCGTTAAGGCTTTATGTAGACTTCAGTAAGCTAAAAAATGTTTATTAACTTAATATGTTAAACTAATGATTTGAAGCATTTCGATATCGATAGCTAAATGTGTATATACAAGAAAATCGACTTTATACCTAAATATAAGATTACGAAATTCTTCTACATGCACTGCCGTTAAGCCGTCATGGCTATATGCAAACTTCAGATCGTTAAAGAAGGTTTATTAACTTAAATATGTTAAACTAATGAGTTGAACCATCTCGATGTCGATTGCTAAATGTGTATATACAACAAAATCGACTTTATTCCTAGATGTAAGATTACGGAATTCTTCCAAATGCACTGCCGTTATACCGTTATGGCTTTATGTAAACTTCAGTAAGAAAAAGAAGGATAATTAACTTAAATATGTTAAACTAATGATTTGAAGCATATCGATATCGATTGCTAAATGTGTATATACAAGAAAATCGACTTTATACCTAAATATAAAATTACGGAATTCTTCGAAATGCACTGCCGTTATGCCGATAAGGCTTTTGTAGACTTCAGTAAGATAAAGAGGGTAAGTTAACTTAAATATGTTAAACTAATGATTCGAAGCATTTCGATATGGATTGCTAAATGTGTATATAAAAGAAAAACGAATTTATATCTAAACATATGGTTACGGAATTTTTATAAATGAACTGCCGTTATGCCGCCAAGGTTTTAAGCCAACTTCCGTTCGTTAAAGAAGGCTTATTAACTTAAATATGTTAAGCTAATGATTTGAAGCATTTCGATATCGATTGCTAAATGTGTATATGCAAGAAAATCGACTTTATATATTAATATAAGATAACGGAATTCTTCTAAATGCACTGGAAGGTTTATTAACTTAAATATGTTAAACCAGTTATTTGAAGCATTTCGATATCGATTGCTTAATGCATATATACAAGAAAATCGACTTTATAACTAAATATAAGACTACGGAATTCTTCCAATTGTACTGTCGTTATGCCGCCATGGCTTTATATCAACTTCAATACGTTAAAGAAGGTTATTTATTTATTATTTATTTATTTATTTATAAAACGTGAAACAATAATACAATTACTTTTCCACGAAAAAAGGAGCACTGGCTGCCAGGACCTTCGGCTCGCTGATGTAAATATAAAATGTATAGTTATTGCTTAATTAAGTCTTAGGTGTAAAAGTTAATAAACGTTCTGTAGCTAATAGAAAAGTATTAAGAACAAAATAAATAATAAGTAATGGGAAGTTTATAAACATAATCATATTTGTGGTTTTAATCCTGTTTGTACTAAGAATGCTGATATTTTTGTTACGTTTTCGGAGGAACTCGTTTGTAACAGAGCAGACGGTATTTGGTCGTCGAAGATATTTTTTCTAATCGTTGCGTAATGTGGGCATTCGTCGAGTAAATGACAGGCTGTTAAAGCTAACGACGGGCAGTGTTGGCAAACTGGTGGACTAGAACGATTTAGGAGGTGCGCATGTGTGGCAATTGTGTGTCCTAGGCGTAATCGGATAAATGCTTTGATGTCGTTGCACCGGCAGCTGGGGGGATAGCTTGGTTTTATCCTGTTCGGGTTGTACGCGGTATATTGGTGCTGGATAGATCTCCAAGTCACCATATGTGAGCTATATTGGAGCTGCGATATACACTTATAGAAGTCTTTTTTCATAATATAGTCAAAAGTTATTAGTGGTTCTTTTGCTGCGAGTTTAGCCCGTTCGTCTGCCAGATTGTTTCCTTTTATGCCTGCATGTCCTGGAACCCACATTAGTTTCAAGCGATTGTTGTTCTCGATTAATTTGCTCCGAATACAGGAAATTAAGTAGGACTTGTTGTTTGTATTTATTACCGAATGTATGGTTGACTTGCTATCAGTGCAGATAACTGTTTTAAAACTAGATTTTTCGACGAAGATGATTGCGTTGAAGATAGCGACAGCTTCAGCTGTGAAAACCGAGGCGTAGCTGGGAAGTATTCCTGCTGTAATTGTTCTTCCCTCGGAGTCAACGACGGCGAATGTTGTGCTAATGTCGGTTTTTGAACCATCTGTGAAAACGAATTTCCATTCTGGGAGCAGTGGAGTTGTATATTCCGCGAAAAGGCGTTGAAATACTGTGGGGGAGGTACTACTTTTTCCGTATTTCTCCAAGTTTAGCATGAAACATGATTTGTTCATCATCCAAGGCGGAGAAGATACTTTTTGACGGAGAGAAGGGAATGTGATATCAAGCTCTCTGGCGTATTCGATGCAGAGGAATATTGACGACTTACGACCTGAAGACTTTTTCCGTTGCAGCTCGGATAACACTGTTTCGTAAAGAATATTATTGTAACAAAGAAACAGCTTCGGTATGAGTTTTTTTAGGTTAAGTGTAAATCTTTCTTCGATTGTGGGTAGCCCCGCTTCCACAAGTATGAATTGTGTTGGCGATGTCGGAAAAGCGCGAAGACTTCTGCGCACAGCCATGTGGTATGGGGAATACAGTAACTTGATGACACTTTTCGCGCAGTTTCCATAGATGGGTAGGCCATAGTCTATCTTCGATAATATAAGAGCTCTGGTTACATTTATTAGTGTTGACGAGTTAATTAAGCAGTGTTTGGATGTTAAGTATTTAATAATGTTAAGCCTGGCAGCCAGCTGCTTTCTTAAATACAAACAATGTTCTTTGAAAGTTAATTTTTTATCAAAAATTAAACCTAGAAACTTAAGTTTATTAGTATTTACAACTGGAATATTGTTATAAACTAATGTGAAGTAATTACATTTGTGTTTGCGGCAAACATGGAAATTCTTACATTTGTTTAAAGATACGTTGGCTCCAGATGATTCGGACCATATACTTAAATCAGCTAATATATTAGTAAAATCTTGTTTAACAAGGTTAAGGTCATTTAGTTTAGAGACCAATAATAAATCATCAGCATAGCATATATAAAAAATATTTTTATACTTATCAATTATGTGACAAACTTCATTGAATGCAGCAGTAAACAAAATGACAGATAGCGGGGAACCTTGGGGAATACCATTATGTAAAGAGAAATAATCCGAAAAGGTGTTATTTACTTTGGAAACAAATCTGCGATTAGTGAGAAAAGACTGGATGATTTTAAGGATTTTTCCACCAAGGTTCCATTTTACCAACTGACGTAAAACTACATGAGCTCCCACGCGGTCAAAGGCTTTCTCGAAGTCTATACTTAGCACGGAAAGGTGGTTTCTATTGGAAAGAGCAGTAGAAGCATAGCTTTCGAAAAGGAGCAAGGCATCAATGGTGCTATGCCCCTCTTTAAAAGCCACTTGCTGCGGACTAATGGAGTTATTGTTTATGGCATACCACGAAATACGATGAGCTATAATTTTTTCGAAAAGTTTACCTAAACAGCTAAGCAGTGAAATGGGTCTGAAACCTGAAGCTTCTGTTGCAGGACTACTTGACTTAGGAATGGGGATAATAATAGCGTTTTTCCAGGTTTGGGGGTAAATGCCTTTATTTAGAATGTTGTTGTATAACTTAATTAATCTGGCCATCAAACATGAAGGTAGATGTTGCAACATGGGGTACGATATTCTGTCGGCACCCGGGGTTTTGCCTGAGAAAGAGGATAGTGTAGCTTGTAGTTCAATATGTTCTATATTGCAATCTGTGATGTTAGACAACGTATAAGGGGAAGTACTGAGATATTTGTTTTTGTCTGAAATGAAAGTGGCATGAAAGTTTGAGTCCTGCGAGTATTCTGACCAGTATGCTGCGAAGTAGTTAGACAGCTGTTTTGCGTTGACGATAGGCCCATTACCATTACTTATGGAGATCAACTGGGATTGTGGGTATATTCCAGATAATTTTTTAATATCGGACCATGCTTTTTTCGGGTTTGTTTTATGGTTGATAGATTCCGAGAATTTATTTAAGCTGTCCCTTTTAGATTGTTTTGCTTTCCTACGAAACATCGCGTTAGCCTTTTTATACATAATTAAATTTTGGCTTTTATCTTGTCCGTTTATATTCCGACCAATAAAGGCGCTTTACATTTCTTAATTGTGATAGCTCAGGAGACCAGTACGGCACAGTTTTAGTAAAGATTTTATTACTGGATTGTGGAATGGAAAGGTGAGCAGAAGTCCGAATAATTTTTGTAATTGTGGCAACTTCTTTGTTGATATTGTCCGAATAGGGGTATTTTTCGCAAAGGTCGCTGGCAGTATGTTGAAACTTTTCCCAGTTCGCTATATCTGTTAGGAACTTTGGAATGGGTTGGGCCTTAAAGACTGACGGAGTTCGTAAAATAGTAAAAATAGGGAAATGATCGCTGCCGTGGAGGTGGGGAAGGGTATTGCTAGTTAGTTTAGGGGCGATGTTGGAGGAACATAATGTAAGGTCAACAGAGGTAAAAGTTTTGTGTGTGGAAAAGTGAGTCGGTTTGTTGTCGTTAAGTAAAGTGAGGTTTTCTGAAAATATCATATCTTCTATGATAGCACCTCGATTGTTGCCAAGAGTTGATCCCCAAAGGGGGCTCCAGGCGTTAAAGTCCCCAACTATAACGAATGAAGTAGAAACTGATCGCAAAATGTTTCTAAGTTCGCTGCATGTGAAGTTTTGTAGAGGTGGTATATAGAGGGCCACGATAGTAAATTTGAAAGATAGTGAAACTTCTATTGCAATTGTGGCAATATTTGAAGTAATGGGAACTTGTCTATGGGGTATCGATTTTTTTATCAAAACTGCAATGCCTTGCTTGTTAGTTTTGTTTTGAGGCAAGTTGTAAAAATAGCTTTGGTACTGATGGGGCGAAGCTGCTGACTTATCAGCAGCAATATTAGTCTCTTGGAGACAGACAACGCTTGGCGAATATTCTTTCAACAGAAGTTCTAGCTGCGTGTAATTGTTGAGGTAACCGTGCATATTCCACTGTAGGATCTTAAACATTGAGAGCGGGAGAGGGATTGTCACAAAATTAATATGCTATGATAACAAATATGTATGTATGTTAATAATTGCATTCGTCTATAGACATAAATTGCTCTTTCGAGTTGTTTTCGTTATGTTGAGGTATAGTTTGGTTTAAAGAGAGATTGACAATTGAGGTGTCAGCTGTCTCTTTCATGGAAGCGTCTGCTTCTGTTTTGTTTTGGTAAGCGTTAGCTTGCGAAATGATGTTTGCGAGAGTAGATTCGAGATTGAAGGGCGTGTGTAATAGAGTCTGCGGAAGAGGTGTAAAAGAGGAAACTAAGGCATTGTTAGGTTGTTGATTGTTGTTGTTTTGTGGTGAGTGGTTAGGTAAAGAAGAATTTATTTGAGGTGGGTTAACAGAAGAAATTTCAGATGAAGTAGTAATCGGTGATTTGTTTAATGAGATGGGTGGTGAGATTAGAGATTTGGAGCTTTGAGTAGGGTTATTGTTTGCTTTTTGTGCTTCTTTAGCTGCCTCGGCGAAAGAGGAGTTAAGCATCGATGGTGTTTGTGCTTTGTAAAGCTTAAGTGCTTCGCGCATGGAACATTTGTTTTGACATTTTATTTTAAGTATTTCTTTCGTTTGCATGTATTTCGAACACGCGTTGGCAGATGATGGGTGGTTACCAGAGCAGTTTGCACAGAGCGTGCGAGAGCATGGGGGAGGATGGGGGGGAAGATTGCATGACATGCATACGGGCGCATTTTTGCAGTGTTTGGCGGTATGACCAAGCCGTTGACAAGTTTTGCACCGCATTGGGTTAGGGTAGTAGGGTTTCACTTTAGCGCTACGCCAAGAAACGTCAACTTTATCTGGTAGCTCGAACAGATCAAAAGTAAGTAGAACAACTCCAGTGAATTGTGAAACTCCTTCCGCAGTTTTCGAAAATTTGTACACTCCGACTACGCCTTGGTTACTCATATTTTCAATTATTTCTTTTTCACTGACATTGTTTAAGCAGGGTGCATAGATTGTACCTTTTACGCTATTAAGATTGTCATGATATTTTACAACAATTTCGCACACACCATGTAGCTTTTTAGTTGAAATGAACCTTTGGACAATTTGGTTGTTTTTCACAAGCAGTAGCAGATTGCCAGCACGTAATTCAGAAATCGAAATAATTTCTTTACTAATAGCTTCTAATGCTTTATGTACGGCGAAACAAGAATAATTAGAGATAGGTTTCGTTGAATCGGAAGCACTAACAATAATAAATTTAGGGTTTTCTTTCCTAGACTGAGGCAAGTCGGGAAAATTAAGGGGCGTGTACGAGGGTTTCTTTCTTTTTGGATGGGATTCCGAGGCAAGCAAAGCAAACCTGTTATTCCCGAGGTTGGGTGGCCCGGGGGCCATGATTATTATATCTACACACTCGATTCACTTGTTTAGAAAACACTTGTAGGAAAAACGATATGCGGTATAATAATAAAACAGAGATTAACTAAGCAAACACGTGCACGTAAGACGGATGTGTACTGTGCGAAATACGCAGAAGATAAGCCGAAACACGTCTACACAGAGCGAGCTTTAGTCGATGACTGTTAAAGAAGGTTAATTAACTTAAATTTGGTAAACTAATGATTTGGAGCATTTCGATATCGCTTGCTAAATGTGTATATAAAAGAAAATCGAATTTATATCTAAACATAAGATTACGGAATACTTCCAAATGTACTGTCGTTATGCCGCCATGGCTTTATATCACCTTCATTACGTTAAAGAAGGCCAATTAACTTAAATATGTTAAACTAATGATTTGAAGCATCTCGATATCGATTGCTAAATGTGTATATACAAGAAAATCGACTTTATACCTAAATAAAAGCTAACGGAATTCTTCTACATGCACTGCCGTTATGCCGCCATGGCTTTATGCACACTTCAGTTCGTTAACGAAGGTTTATTAACTTAAATATGTTAAACTAATGAGTTAAAGCATCTGGATATCGATTGCGAAATATATATTTACAAGAAAATCGACTTTATACCTAAATATAAGATTACGGAATTCATCCAAATGCACTGCCGTTATACCGTTATGGCTTTATGTAAACTTCAGTAAGATAAATAAGGTTAATTAACTTAAATATGTAAAACTAATGATTTGAAGCATTTCGTTATCGATTGCTAAATGTGTATATACAAGAAAATCGACTTTATACCTAAATATAA
This sequence comes from Bactrocera correcta, assembly GCA_027475135.1. Classification (NCBI taxonomy): domain Eukaryota; kingdom Metazoa; phylum Arthropoda; class Insecta; order Diptera; family Tephritidae; genus Bactrocera; species Bactrocera correcta. The sequence goes on along the minus strand of JAPZAG010001369.1, from coordinate 14,824 downwards.
GATAACGGAATTCTTCTACATGCACTGCCGTTATGCCGTCATGGCTTTATGCCAACTTCCGTTCGTTAAAGAAGGTTAATTAACTTAAATATGTTAAACTAATGAGTTGAAGCATCTCGATATCGATTGCTAATGTGTAAATACAAGAAAGTCGACTTTATACCTAAATATAAGATTACGGAATTCATCGAAATACACTCCCGTTATGCCGTTATGGCTTTATATCAGCTTCATTACGTTAAAGAAGCTTTATTAACTTAAATATATTAAACTAATGATTTGAAGCATTTCGATATCGATTGCTAATGTGTAAATACAAGAAAGTCGACTTTATACCTAAATATAAGATTACGGAATTCATCGAAATACACTCCCGTTATGCCGTTATGGCTTTATATAAATTTCAGTACGCTAAAGAAGGTTAATATACTTAAATATGCTAAACTACTGATTTGAAGCATTTCGATATCGATTTCTAAATTTGTATGTACAAGAAAATTGATTTTATACCTAAGTAAAAGATTACGGAATTCACCCAAATATACTGCCGTTATGCCGTTATGGCTTTTTGTAAACTTCGGTAAGATAAAGAAGGTTAATTAACCTAAATATGCTAAACCAGTTATTTGAAGCTTTTCGATATCGATTGCTAAATGCGTATATACAAGAAAATCGACTTTATAACTAAATATAAGATTACGGAATTCTTCTTTATGCACTGTCGTTATGCCGCCATGGCTTTATTACACCTTCATTACGCTAAAGAAGGTTTATTATTTTAAATATGTTAAACTAATGGTTTGAAGCATTTCGATATCGATTGCTAAATGTGTAAATGCAAGAAAATCGACTTTATACCTAAATATAAAATTATAACATTACGGAATTCTTCTAATTGCACTGCCGTTATGCCGCCTCGGCTTTATATCAACTTCAATACGTTAAAGAAGGTCAATTAACTTAAATATGTTAAACTAATGATTTGAAGCATTTCGATATCGCTTGCTAAATGTGTATATACAAGAAAATCGAATTTATACCTAAATATAAGATAACGGGATTCTTCTAAATGCATTGCCGTTATACCGTTAAGGCTTTATGTAGACTTCAGTGAGCTAAAAAATGTTTATTAAATTAATATGTTAAACTAATGATTTGAAGCATTTCGATATCGATATCTAAATGTGTATATAAAAGAAAATCGACTTTATACCTAAATAAAAGATTACGGAATTCTTCAAAATGCACTGCCGTAATACCGCCGTGGCTATATGCCAACTTCAGATCGTTAAAGAAGGTTTATTAACTTAAATATGTTAAACTAATGAGTTGAAGCATCTCGATATCTACTGCTAAATGTGTATATACAACAAAATCGACTTTATACCTAATTATAAGATTACGGAATTCTTCTAAATGCACTGCCGTTATGCCGCCATGGCTTTATATCAACTTCAATACGTTAATTAACTTAAATATGTTAAACTAATGATTTGAAGCATTTCGATATCGCTTGCTAAATGTGTATATACAAGAAAATCGACTTTATACCTAAATATAAGATAACGGAATTCTTCTACATGCACTGCCGTTATGCCGCCATAGCTTTATGCCAACTTCAGTTCGTTTAAGAAGCTTTATTAACTTAAATATGTTAAACTAATGAGTTGAAGAATTCGATATCGCTTGCTAAATGTGTATATACAACAAAATCGACTTTATACCTAAATATAAGATTACGGAATTCTTCCCAATGCACTGCCGTTATACCGTTATGGCTTTTTGTAAACTTCAGTAAGATAAAGAAGGTTAATTAACTTAAATATGTTAAACTAATGATTTGAAGCATTTCGTTATCGATTGCTAAATGTGTATATAAAAGAAAATCGTTTTTATACATAAAAATAAGATTACGGAATTCTTCTAAATGCACTGCCGTTATGCCGTCATGGCTTTATATCAACTTCAATAGGTTAAAGAAGGTTAATTAACTTAAATATGTTAAACTAATGATTTGAAACAATTCGATATCGCTTGCCAAATGAGTATATACAAGAAAATCGAATTTATACCTAAATATAAGATAACGGAATTCTTCTGAATGCACTGCAGCTATACCCTTAAGGCTTTATGTAGACTTCAGTGCGTTAAAGAACGTTTATTAACTTAGATATGTTAAACTAATGATTTGAAGCATTTCGATATCGCTTGCTTAATGTGTATATACAAGAAAATCGACTTTATACCTAAATATAAGATTACGGAATTCTTCTAAATGCACTGCCGTTATGCCGCCATGGCTTTATATCAACTTCAATACGTTAAAGGAGGTTAATTAACTTAGATATGTTAAACTAATGATTTGAAGCATTTCGATATCGATTGCTAAATGTGTATATACAACAAAATCGACTTTATACCTAAATATACACCCAATGCACTGCCGTTACACCGTTATGGCTTTATGTAAACTTCAGTAAGATAAAGAAGGTTAATTAACTTAAATATGTTAAACTAATGATTTGAAGCATTTCGATATCGATTGCTTAATATGTAAATACAAGAAAATCGACTTTATACCTAAATATAAGAATACGGAATGCTTCTAAATGCACTGCAGTTATACCGTTAAGGCCTTATGAAGACGTCAGTGCGTTACAGAAGGTTTATTAACTAAGATATGTTAAACTAATGATTTGAAGCATTTCGATATCGATTGCTAAATGTGTATATACAAGAAAATCGACGCTATACCTAAATATAAGATAACGGAATTCTTCTGAATGCACTGCAGTTATACCCTTAAGGCTTTATGTAGACTTCAGTAAGATAGAGAGGGTTAATTAACTTAAATATGTTAAACTAATGATTTGAAGCATTTCGTTATCGATTGCTAAATGTGTATATAAAAGAAAATCGTTTTATACATAAATATAAGATTACGTAATTCTTCTAAATGCACTGCCGTTATGCCGCCATGGCTTTATATCACCTTCATTACGTTAATGAAGGTTAATTAACTTAAATATGTTAAACTAATGATTTGAAGATTTTCGATATCGATTGCTAAACGTGTATATACAAGAAAATCGACTTTGTACCTAAATATAAGATTACGGAATTCTTCTACATGCACTGCCGTTATGCCGCCATGGCTTTATGTTAACTTCAGTGCGTTAAAGAAGCTTTATTAACTTTAATATATTAAACTGATTTATTTAATATATTAAACACTGCAGTAATACCGTTAAGGCTTTATGAAGACTTCAGTGCGTTAAAGAAGGTTTATTAACTTAAATATGTTAAACTAATGATTTGAAGCACGTCGATATCGATTGCTAAATGCGTATATACAAGAAAATGGACTTTATACCTAAATATAAGATAACGTAATTCTTCTAAATGCACTTCCGTTATGCTGTTATGGCTTTATACAGATTTAAGTACGTTAAAGAAGGTTAATTTACTCAAATATGTTAAACTAATGATTTGAGCATTTCGATATCGATTCCTAATGTGTATGTACAAGAAAATCGATTTTATACCTAAATACTCACTTAATTCACCCAAATATACTGCCGTTATGCCGTTATGGCTTTATGTAAACTTCAGTAAGATAAAGAAGGTTAATTAACTTAAATATGCTAAACCAGTTATTTGAAGCATTTCGATATCGATTGCTAAATGCGTATATACAACAAAATCAAACTTTATACCAAATATAAGATTACGGAATTTTTCCCTAATGCACTGTCGTTATGCCGCCATGGCTTTATCAATTCATTACGTTAAAGAGAAGGTTAATTAACTTAAATATGTTAAACTAATGATTTGAAGCATTTCGATATCGCTTGCTAAATGTGTATATACAACAAAATCGACTTTATACCTAAATATAAGATTACGGAATTCTTCTAAATGCACTGCCGTTATGCCGCTTAAGGCTTTATATAAATTCAGTACGTTAAAGAAGGTTAATTAACTTAAATATGTAAACTAATGATTTGAAGCATTTCGATATCGCTTGCTTAAATGTAATACAAGAAAATCGACTTTATACCTAAATAAAGATAAGGAATTCTTCCAATGCACTGCCGTAATACCGCCTGGCTTATGCCAAATTCATTCGTTAAAGAAGTTTATTAACTTAAATATGTTAACTAATGAGTGAAGCATTCGATATCGTTGCTAAATGTGTATATACAACAAAATCGACTTTATACCTAAATATAAGATTACGGAATTCTTCCAATGCACTGCCGTTATCCGTTAGGCTTTTTGTAAATTCAGTAAGATAAAGAAGGTTAATTAACTTAAATATGTTAAACTAATGATTTGAAGCATTTCGTTATCGATTGCTAAATGTGTATATAAAAGAAAATCGTTTTTATCATAAAAATAAGATTACGGAATTCTTCTAAATGCACTGCCGTTATGCCGTCATGGCTTTATATCAACTTCAATAGGTTAAAGAAGGTTAATTAACTTAAATATGTTAAACTAATGATTTGAAACAATTCGATATCGCTTGCCAAATGAGTATATACAAGAAAATCGAATTTATACCTAAATATAAGATAACGGAATTCTTCTGAATGCACTGCAGCTATACCCTTAAGGCTTTATGTAGACTTCAGTGCGTTAAAGAACGTTTATTAACTTAGATATGTTAAACTAATGATTTGAAGCATTTCGATATCGCTTGCTTAATGTGTATATACAAGAAAATCGACTTTATACCTAAATATAAGATTACGGAATTCTTCTAAATGCACTGCCGTTATGCGCCATGGCTTTATATCAACTTCAATACGTTAAAGGAGGTTAATTAACTTAGATATGTTAAACTAATGATTTGAAGCATTTCGATATCGATTGCTAAATGTGTATATACAACAAAATCGACTTTATACCTAAATATACACCCAATGCACTGCCGTTACACCGTTATGGCTTTATGTAAACTTCAGTAAGATAAAGAAGGTTAATTAACTTAAATATGTTAAACTAATGATTTGAAGCATTTCGATATCGATTGCTTAATATGTAAATACAAGAAAATCGACTTTATACCTAAATATAAGAATACGGAATGCTTCTAAATGCACTGCAGTTATACCGTTAAGGCCTTATGAAGACGTCAGTGCGTTACAGAAGGTTTATTAACTAAGATATGTTAAACTAATGATTTGAAGCATTTCGATATCGATTGCTAAATGTGTATATACAAGAAAATCGACGCTATACCTAAATATAAGATAACGGAATTCTTCTGAATGCACTGCAGTTATACCCTTAAGGCTTTATGTAGACTTCAGTAAGATAGAGAGGGTTAATTAACTTAAATATGTTAAACTAATGATTTGAAGCATTTCGTTATCGATTGCTAAATGTGTATATAAAAGAAAATCGTTTTATACATAAATATAAGATTACGTAATTCTTCTAAATGCACTGCCGTTATGCCGCCATGGCTTTATATCACCTTCATTACGTTAATGAAGGTTAATTAACTTAAATATGTTAAACTAATGATTTGAAGATTTCGATATCGATTGCTAAACGTGTATATACAAGAAAATCGACTTTGTACCTAAATATAAGATTACGGAATTCTTCTACATGCACTGCCGTTATGCCGCCATGGCTTTATGTTAACTTCAGTGCGTTAAAGAAGCTTTATTAACTTTAATATATTAAACTGATTTATTTAATATATTAAACACTGCAGTAATACCGTTAAGGCTTTATGAAGACTTCAGTGCGTTAAAGAAGGTTTATTAACTTAAATATGTTAAACTAATGATTTGAAGCACGTCGATATCGATTGCTAAATGCGTATATACAAGAAAATGGACTTTATACCTAAATATAAGATAACGTAATTCTTCTAAATGCACTTCCGTTATGCTGTTATGGCTTTATACAGATTTAAGTACGTTAAAGAAGGTTAATTTACTCAAATATGTTAAACTAATGATTTGAGCATTTCGATATCGATTCCTAATGTGTATGTACAAGAAAATCGATTTTATACCTAAATACTCACTTAATTCACCCAAATATACTGCCGTTATGCCGTTATGGCTTTATGTAAACTTCAGTAAGATAAAGAAGGTTAATTAACTTAAATATGCTAAACAGTTATTTGAAGCATTTCGATATCGATTGCTAAATGCGTATATACAACAAAATCGAATTTATGTCAAATATAAGATTACGGAATTCTTCTAAATGCACTGTCGTTAGGCCGCCATGGCTTATATCATTATTCATTACGTTAGAGAAGGTTAATTAACTTAAATATGTTAAACTAATGATTTGAAGAATTTCGATATCGATTGCTAAATGTGTATATACAAGAAAATCGACTTTATACCTAAATATAAGATTACGGAACTCTTCTAAATGCACTGCCGTTATGCCGCCATGGCTTTATATCAACTTCAATACGTTAAAGAAGGTTAATTAACTTAAATATGATAAACTAATGATTTGAAGCATTTCGATATCGCCTGCTAAATGTGTATATACAAGAAAATCGACTTTATACCTAAATATAAGATAACGGAATTCTTCCACATGCACTGCCGTTATGCCGCCATGGCTTTATGCCAACTTCAGTTCGTTAAAGAAGGTTTATTAACTTAAATATTTTAAACTAATGAGTTGAAGCATTTCGATATCGCTTGCTAAATGTGTATATACAACAAAATCGACTTTATACCTAAATATAAGATAACGGAATTCTTTTAAATGCACTGCCGTTATGCCGTTAAGGCTTTATGTAGAATTCAGTAAGATAGAGAGGGTTAATTAACTTAAATATGTTAAACTAATGATTGAAAACATTTCGATATCGATTGCTTAATATGTAAATACAAGAAAATCGACTTTATACCTAAATAGAAGATTAAGGAATTCTTCCAAATGCACTGCCGTAATACCGCCGTGGCTATATGCCAAATTCATATCGTTAAAGAAGATTTATTAACTTAAATATGTTAAGCTAATGAGTCGAAGCATCTCGATATCGATTGCTAAATGTGTATATACAACAAAATCGACTTTATACCTAAATATAAGATTACGGAATTCTTCCCAATGCACTGCCGTTATACCGTTATGGCTTTTTGTAAACTTCAGTAAGATAAAGAAGGTTAATTAACTTAAATATGTTAAACTAATGATTTGAAGCATTTCGTTATCGATTTGAATTCTTCAAAATGCACTGCCGTAACCCCGTTATAAACTTCAGTCGTTAAAGAAGGTTTATTAACTTAAATATGTTAAACTAATGATTGAAGCACTCGATATCTTGCTAAATGGTATATACAAAAAATGGACTTTATACCTAATATAAGATTACGGAATTCTTCTAAATGCACTGCCGTTATGCCGCCATGGCTTTATATCAACTTCAATACGTTAAAGAAGGTTAATTTACTTAAATATGTTAAACTAATGATTTGAAGCATTTCGATATCGCTTGCTAAATGTGTATATACAAGAAAATCGACTTTATACCTAAATATAAGATAACGGAATTCTTCCACATGCACTGCCGTTATGCCGCCATGGCTTTATGCCAACTTCAGTTCGTTAAAGAAGGTTTATTAACTTAAATATGTTAAACTAATGAGTTGAAGCATTTCGATATCGCTTGCTAAATGTGTATATACAACAAAATCGACTTTATACCTAAATATAAGATTACGGAATTCTTCTAAATGCACTGCCGTTATGCCGCCATGGCTTTATGTAAATTCAGTAAGATAGAGAAGGTTAATTAACTTAAATATGTTAAACTAATGATTTGAAGACATTTCGATATCGCTTGCTAAATGTGTATATACAAGAAAATCGACTTTATACCTAAATATAAGATTACGGAACTCTTCTAAATGCACTGCCGTTATGCCGCCATGGCTTTATATCAACTTCAATACGTTAAAGAAGGTTAATTAACTTAAATATGATAAACTAATGATTTGAAGCATTTCGATATCGCCTGCTAAATGTGTATATACAAGAAAATCGACTTTATACCTAAATATAAGATAACGGAATTCTTCCACATGCACTGCCGTTATGCCGCCATGGCTTTATGCCAACTTCAGTTCGTTAAAGAAGGTTTATTAACTTAAATATTTTAAACTAATGAGTTGAAGCATTTCGATATCGCTTGCTAAATGTGTATATACAACAAAATCGACTTTATACCTAAATATAAGATAACGGAATTCTTTTAAATGCACTGCCGTTATGCCGTTAAGGCTTTATGTAGAATTCAGTAAGATAGAGAGGGTTAATTAACTTAAATATGTTAAACTAATGATTGAAAACATTTCGATATCGATTGCTTAATATGTAAATACAAGAAAATCGACTTTATACCTAAATAGAAGATTAAGGAATTCTTCCAAATGCACTGCCGTAATACCGCCGTGGCTATATGCCAAATTCATATCGTTAAAGAAGATTTATTAACTTAAATATGTTAAGCTAATGAGTCGAAGCATCTCGATATCGATTGCTAAATGTGTATATACAACAAAATCGACTTTATACCTAAATATAAGATTACGGAATTCTTCCCAATGCACTGCCGTTATACCGTTATGGCTTTTTGTAAACTTCAGTAAGATAAAGAAGGTTAATTAACTTAAATATGTTAAACTAATGATTTGAAGCATTTCGTTATCGATTGCTAAATGTGTATATAAAAGAAAATCGTTTTTATACATAAAAATAAGATTACGGAATTCTTCTAAATGCACTGCCGTTATGCCGTCATGGCTTTATATCAACTTCAATAGGTTAAAGAAGGTTAATTAACTTAAATATGTTAAACTAATGATTTGAAACAATTCGATATCGCTTGCCAAATGAGTATATACAAGAAAATCGAATTTATACCTAAATATAAGATAACGGAATTCTTCTGAATGCACTGCAGCTATACCCTTAAGGCTTTATGTAGACTTCAGTGCGTTAAAGAACGTTTATTAACTTAGATATGTTAAACTAATGATTTGAAGCATTTCGATATCGCTTGCTTAATGTGTATATACAAGAAAATCGACTTTATACCTAAATATAAGATTACGGAATTCTTCTAAATGCACTGCCGTTATGCCGCCATGGCTTTATATCAACTTCAATACGTTAAAGGAGGTTAATTAACTTAGATATGTTAAACTAATGATTTGAAGCATTTCGATATCGATTGCTAAATGTGTATATACAACAAAATCGACTTTATACCTAAATATACACCGAATGCACTGCCGTTACACCGTTATGGCTTTATGTAAACTTCAGTAAGATAAAGAAGGTTAATTAACTTAAATATGTTAAACTAATGATTTGAAGCATTTCGATATCGATTGCTTAATATGTAAATACAAGAAAATCGACTTTATACCTAAATATAAGAATACGGAATGCTTCTAAATGCACTGCAGTTATACCGTTAAGGCCTTATGAAGACGTCAGTGCGTTACAGAAGGTTTATTAACTAAGATATGTTAAACTAATGATTTGAAGCATTTCGATATCGATTGCTAAATGGGTATATACAAGAAAATCGACGCTATACCTAAATATAAGATAACGGAATTCTTCTGAATGCACTGCAGTTATACCCTTAAGGCTTTATGTAGACTTCAGTAAGATAGAGAGGGTTAATTAACTTAAATATGTTAAACTAATGATTTGAAGCATTTCGTTATCGATTGCTAAATGTGTATATAAAAGAAAATCGTTTTATACATAAATATAAGATTACGTAATTCTTCTAAATGCACTGCCGTTATGCCGCCATGGCTTTATATCACCTTCATTACGTTAATGAAGGTTAATTAACTTAAATATGTTAAACTAATGATTTGAAGATTTTCGATATCGATTGCTAAACGTGTATATACAAGAAAATCGACTTTGTACCTAAATATAAGATTACGGAATTCTTCTACATGCACTGCCGTTATGCCGCCATGGCTTTATGTTAACTTCAGTGCGTTAAAGAAGCTTTATTAACTTTAATATATTAAACTGATTTATTTAATATATTAAACACTGCAGTAATACCGTTAAGGCTTTATGAAGACTTCAGTGCGTTAAAGAAGGTTTATTAACTTAAATATGTTAAACTAATGATTTGAAGCACGTCGATATCGATTGCTAAATGCGTATATACAAGAAAATGGACTTTATACCTAAATATAAGATAACGTAATTCTTCTAAATGCACTTCCGTTATGCTGTTATGGCTTTATACAGATTTAAGTACGTTAAAGAAGGTTAATTTACTCAAATATGTTAAACTAATGATTTGAGCATTTCGATATCGATTCCTAATGTGTATGTACAAGAAAATCGATTTTATACCTAAATACTCACTTAATTCACCCAAATATACTGCCGTTATGCCGTTATGGCTTTATGTAAACTTCAGTAAGATAAAGAAGGTTAATTAACTTAAATATGCTAAACCAGTTATTTGAAGCATTTCGATATCGATTGCTAAATGCGTATATACAACAAAATCGAATTTATGTCAAATATAAGATTACGGAATTCTTCTAAATGCACTGTCGTTAGGCCGCCATGGCTTATATCATTATTCATTACGTTAGAGAAGGTTAATTAACTTAAATATGTTAAACTAATGATTTGAAGAATTTCGATATCGATTGCTAAATGCGTATATACAACAAATTCGGCTTTATACTAAATATAAGATTACGGAATTCTTCGAAATACACTGCCGTTACGCCCTTAAAGCTTTATATAAATTTCAGTACGTTAAAGAAGGTTAATTTACTTAAATATGCTAAACGATTGATTTGAAGCATTTCGATATTGATTACTAAATGTGTATGTACAAGAAAATCGATTTTATACCTAAATAAAAGATTACGGAATTCACCCAAACATACTGCCGTTATGCCGTTATGGCTTTATGTAAACTTCAGTAAGATAGAGGGGGTTAATTAACCTAAATATGCTAAACCAGTTATATGAAGGATTTCGATATCGATTGCTAAATGCCTATATACAACAAAATCGAACTTATACCTAAATATAAGATTACGGAATTTTTCTAAATGAACTGTCGTTATGCCGCCATGGCTTTATATCACCTTCATTACGTTAATGAAGGTTAATTAACTTAAATATGTTAAACTAATGATTTGAAGATTTTCGATATCGATTACTAAATGTGCATATACAACAAAATCGACTTTATACCTAAATATAAGATAACGGAATTCTTCTGAATGCACTGCAGTTATACCCTTAAAGCTTTATGTAGACTTCAGTGCGTTAAAGAACGTTTATTAACTAAGATATGTTAAACTAATGATTTGAAGCATTTCGATATCGATTGCTAAATGTGTATATACAAGAAAATCGACGCTATACCTAAATATAAGATAACGGAATTCTTCTGAATGCACTGCAGTTATACCCTTAAGGCTTTATGTAGACTTCAGTAAGATAGAGAGGGTTAATTAACTTAAATATGTTAAACTAATGATTTGAAGCATTTCGTTATCGATTGCTAAATGTGTATATAAAAGAAAATCGTTTTATACATAAATATAAGATTACGTAATTCTTCTAAATGCACTGCCGTTATGCCGCCATGGCTTTATATCAACTTCAATACGTTAAAGAAGGTTAATTAACTTAAATATGTTAAACTAATGATTTGAAGCAATTCGATATCGCTTGCTAAATGTGTATATACAAGAAAATCAAATTTATACCTAAATATAAGATAACGGAGTTCTTCTGAATGCACTGCAGTTACACCGTTAAGGCTTTATGTAAACTTCAGTGCGTTAAAGAACGTTTATTAACTTAGATATGTTAAACTAATGATTTAAAGTATTTCGATATCGCCTGCTACATGTGTTTATACAAGAAAATCGACTTTTTACCTAAATATAAGATAACGGAATTCTTCCACATGCACTGCCGTTATGCCGTTAAGGCTTTATGTGGATTTCAGTAAGATAGAGAGGGTTAATTAACTTAAATATGTTAAACTAATGATTTGAAGCATTTCGATATCGATTGCTAAATGGGTATATACAAGAAAATCGACTTTATACCTAAATATAAGACTACGGACTTCTTCCAAATGCACTGCCGTAATACCGCCGTGGCTTTTTGCCAAATTCAGATCTTTAAAGAAGATTTATTAACTTAAATATGTTAAGCTAATGAGTCGAAGCATCTCGATATCGATTGCTAAATGCCTATATACAGCAAAATCGAACTTGTACCTAAATATAAGATTACGGAATTTTTCTAAATGCACTGTCGTTATGCCGCCATGGCTTTATATCACCTTCATTACGTTAATGAAGGTTAATTAACTTAAATATGTTAAACTAATGATTTGAGGATTTTCGATATAGATTGCTAAACGTGTATATACAAGAAAATCGACTTTATACCTAAATATAAGATTACGGAATTCTTCTACATGCACTGCCGTTATGCCGCCATGGCTTTATGTTAACTTCAGTGCGTTAAAGAAGCTTTATTAACTTTAATATATTAAACTGATGATTTGAAGCATTACGGAATTCTTCTAAATGCACTGCAGTAATACCGTTAAGGCTTTATGAAGACTTCAGTGCGTTAAAGAAGGTTTATTAACTTAAATATGTTAAACTAATGATTTGAAGCACGTCGGTATCGATTGCTAAATGCGTATATACAAGAAAATCGACTTTATACCTAAATATAAGATAACGTAATTCTTCTAAATGCACTTCCGTTATGCTGTTATAGCTTTATACAGATTTCAGTACGTTAAAGAAGGTTCATTTACTCAAATATGTTAAACTAATGATTTGAGCATTTCGATATCGATTGCTAAATGTGTATGTACAAGAAAATCGATTTTATACCTAAATAAAAGCTTACTTAATTCACCCAAATATACTGCCGTTATGCCGTTATGGCTTTATGTAAACTTCAGTAAGATAAAGAAGGTTAATTAACTTAAATATGCTAAACCAGTTATTTGAAGCATTTCGATATCGATTGCTAAATGCGTATATACAACAAAATCGAATTTATGCCTAAATATAAGATTACGGAATTCTTCTAAATGCACTGTCGTTAGGCCGCCATGGCGTATATCATTATTCATTACGTTAGAGAAGGTTAATTATTTTAAATATGTTAAACTAATGATTTGAAGAATTTCGATATCGATTGCTAAATGCGTATATACAACAAACTCGGCTTTATATCTAAATATAAGATTACGGAATTCTTCGAAATACACTGCCGTTATGCCCTTAAAGCTTTATATAAATTTCAGTACGTTAAAGAAGGTTAATTTACTTAAATATGCTAAACGATTGATTTGAAGCATCTCGATATTGATTACTAAATGTGTATGTACAAGAAAATCGATTTTATACCTAAATAGAAAATTACGGAATTCACCCAAACATACTGCCGTTATGCCGTTATGGCTTTATGTAAACTTCATTAAAATAGAGGGGGTTAATTAACCTAAATATGCTAACCAGGTTATACGAAGCATTTCGATATCGATTGCTAAATGCCTATATGCAATAAAATCGAACTTATTCCTAAATATAAGATTACGGAATTTTTCTAAATGCACTGTCGTTATGCCGCCATGGCTTTATATCACCTTCTTTACGTTAATGAAGGTTAATTAACTTAAATATGTTAAACTAATGATTTGAAGATTTTCGATATCGATTGCTAAATGTGTATATACAAGAAAATCGAATTTATACCTAAATATAAGATAACGGAATTCTTCTGAATGCACTGCAGTTATACCCTTAAAGCTTTACGTAGATTTCAGTAAGATAGAGAGGGTTAATTAACTTAAATATGTTAAACTAATGATTTGAAGCATTTCGATATCGCCTGCTAAATGTGTATATACAAGAAAATCGATTTGTACCTAAATATAAGATAACGGAATTCTTCCACATGCACTGCCGTTATGCCGTTAAGGCTTTATGTGGATTTCAGTAAGATAGAGAAGGTTAATTAACTTAAATATGTTAAACTAATGATTTGAAGCATTTCGATATCGATTGCTAAATGGGTATATACAAGAAAATCGAGTTTATACCTAAATATAAGACTACGGACTTCTTCCAAATGCACTGCCGTAATACCGCCGTGGCTATATGCCAAATTCAGATCTTTAAAGAAGATTTACTAACTTAAATATGTTAAGCTAATGAGTCGAAGCATCTCGATATCGATTGCTAAATGTGTATATACAACAAAATCGACTTTATACCTAAATATAAGATTACGGTATTCTTCCCAATGCACTGCCGTTATACCGTTATGGCTTTATGTAAACTTCAGTAAGATAAAGAATGTTAATTAACTTAAATATGTTAAACTAATGATTTGAAGCACTTCGTTATTGATTGCTAAATGTGTATATAAAAGAAAATCGTTTTTATACATAAATATAAGATTACGGAATTCTTCTCAATGCACTGCCGTTATGCCGCCATGGCTTTATATCAATTTCAATACGTTAAAGAAGGTTAATTAACTTAAATATGTTAAACTAATGATTTGAAGCAATTCGATATCGCTTGCTAAATGTGTATATACAAGAAAATCGAATTTATACCTAAATATAAAATAACGGAATTCTTCTGAATGCACTGTAGTTATACCCTTAAGGCTTTTTGTAGACTTCAGTGCGTTAAAGAACGTTTATTAACTTAGATATGTTAAACTAATGATTTGAAGCATTTCGATATCGATTGCTAAATGTGTATAT
>JAPZAG010001366.1:0-33207 GCA_027475135.1 Bactrocera correcta | reverse complement strand
TAAAGAAGGTTTATTGACATAAATATGTTAAACTAATGAGTTGAAGCATCTCGATATCGATCGCTAAATGTGTATATACAAGATAATCGACTTTTTACATAAATATAAGACTAAGGAATTCTTCCAAATGTACTGTCGTTAAGCCGCCATAGCTTTATGCCAACTTCAGTTCGTTAAAGAAGGTTTATTAACTTAAATATGTTAAACTAATGAGTTAAACCATCTCGATATCGATTGCTAATGTGTATATACAACAAAATCGACTTTATACCTAAATATAAGTTTACGGAATTCTTCTAACTGCACTGTCGTTATGCCACCATGGCTTCATTTAAACTTCAATACGTTAAAGAAGGTTAATTAACTTAAATATGTTAAACCAGTTATCTGAAGCATTTCGATATCGTTTGCGAAATGTGTATGTACAAGAAAATCGACCTTTTACATAAATATAAGACTTCGGAATTCTTCCAAATGTACTGTCGTTAAGCCGCCATAGCTTTATGCCAACTTCAGTTCGTTAAAGAAGGTTTATTAACTTAAATATGTTAAGCTAATGATTTGAAGCATTTCGATATCGATTGCTAAATGTGTATATACAACAAAATCGACTTTATTCCTAAATATAAGATTACGGAGTTCTTCCAAATGTACTGTCGTTATGCCGCCACGGCTTTATATCACCTTCATTTCGTTAAAGAAGGTGAACTAACTTAAATATATTAAACTAATGATTTGAAGCATTTCAATATCGATTGCTAAATGTGTATGTACAACAAAATCGGCTTTATACCTAAATATAAGATAACGGAATTCATATAAATATACTGCCGTTATGCCGTTATGGCTTTATGTAAACTTCAGTAAGATAAAGAAGGTTAATTAACTTAAATATATTAAACTAATGAGTTGAACCATCTCGATATCGATTGCTTATGTGTATATACAACAAAATCGATTTTATACCTAAATATAAGATTACGGTGTTCTTCTACATGCACTGCCGTTATGCCGCCATGGCTTTATATCAACTTCAATACGTTAAAGAAGGTTAATTAACTTAAATATGTTAAACTAATGATTTGAAGCATTTCGATATCGATTGCTAAATGTGTATATACAAGAAAATCGACTTAATACCTAATATAAGATTACGGATTTCTTCTAAATGCACTGCCGTTATACCGTTATGGCTTTACGTACACTTCAGTAAGATAAAGAAGGTTAATTAACTTAAATATGTTAAACTAATGATTTGAGGCATTTCGGTATCGATTGCTAAATGTGTATATACAACAAAATCGACTTTATACATAAATATACGATAACGGAATTCTTCTAAATGCACTGCCGTTATGCCGCCATGGCTTTATATCACCTTCATTACGTTAAAGAAGGTTAACTAATTTAAATATGTTAAACTAATGATTTGAGGCATTTCGGTATCGATTGCTAAATGTGTATATACAACAAAATCGACTTTATACATAAATATACGATAACGGAATTCTTCTAAATGCACTGCCGTTATGCCGCCATGGCTTTATATCACCTTCATTACGTTAAAGAAGGTTAACTAATTTAAATATGTTAAACTAATGATTTTAAGCATTTCGATATCGATTGCTAAATGTGTATGTACAACAAAATCGACTTTATATCTAAATATATGAATTCTTCTGAATATACTGCCGTTATGCCGTTATGGCTTTATGTAAACTTCAGTAAGATAAAGAAGGTTAGTTAACTTAATTATGTTAATCTAATGATTTGCAGCATTTCGTTATCGATTGCTTAACGTAAATATTTAAGAAAATCGACTTTGTACATAAATACACGATAACGGAATTCATATAAATGCACTGCCGTTATGCCGTTATGGCTTTATGTTAACTTCAGTTCGGTAAAGAAGTTTTATTAACTTAAATATGTTAAACCAGTTATTTGAAGCATTTCGATATCGATTGCTTAATGCATATATACAACAAAATCGACTTTATACCTAAATATAAGATTACGGAATTCTTCTAAATGCACTGTCGTTATGCCGCCATGGCTTTATATCAACTTCAATACGTTAAAGAAGGTTAATTAACTTAAATTTGTTAAACTAATGATTTGAAGCATTTCGATATCGCTTGCTAAATGTGTATGTTAAAGAAAATCGAATTTATACCTAAATATAAGATTACGGAATTCTTTTAAATGTACTGTCGTTATGCCGCCATGGCTTTATATCGACTTTATACCTAATTTAAGACTACGGAATTCTTCTAAATGCACAGCCGTTATGCCGCCATGGGTTTAAACCAACTTCCGTTCGTTAAAGAAGGTTTATAAACTTAAATATGTTAAACTAATGATTTGAAGCATTTCGATATCGATTGCTAAATGTGTATATACAAGAAAATCGACTTTATACCTAAATACAGGGTAGGCCATTTAAAGTTGACCCATTTGTTTGTTTGCCAAAATTAAGGCGTCGCGGATAATCAGCTGGGTTTAGTTTTTGTGCCATTTGAATTTTATATGGAAACATCTTAAAATCTTTGTGAATTATGCGTCGGCGAGTGGTGCGAGAGATGTCTAATTCCTGAGAGCGGCGATAACTCGATGTCGATGGAGTCTCCTCAATACTGGCTCGTACAGCTTCGATTTTTTCATCAGAACGTCTTGTGCGTTGTCTGGATGCATGACTGGCATTACTGAGATTACCGGTGTTCACAAATTTTGCGTATAAAGACTTAATTGTGTTCTTAACTGGAGCACTTTTCACTTTATTTTTTTTTGCGAAACGCACGTTGAGTTAACACAATTAAAAAGTAATTTTGAATATAAAGCTGAACAATTTCAGCGCGTTCTTTTGGAGTGTACTGTTCCAGGGTATAAATTGTCTTCGAATGACGCTTCTAACGCGGTATGACATTAGCCGATTTGTCAGCGCTGTTAAAAGTTACAGCGTTGCCAGATGGGTCAACTTTAAATGGCGTACCCTGTATAAGATTCTTCTAAATGCACTGTCGTTATGCCGCCATGGCTCTATATCACCATTATTACGTTAAAGAAGGTTAACTAACTTAAATATGTTAAATGAATTATTGAAGCAATTCGATATCGATAGCTAAATGTCTATATACAAGAAAATCGACGTTTTACATAAATATAAGACTACCGAATTCTTCCAAATATATTGTCGTTATGCCGCCATGGCTTTATATCAACTTCAATACGTTAAAGAAGGTTAATTAACTTAAATATGTTAAACCAGTTATTTGAAGCATTTCGATATCGATTGCTTAATGCATATATACAACAAAATCGACTTTATACCTAAATATAAGATTACGGAATTCTTCCAAATGTACTGTCGTTATGCCGCCATGGCTTTATATAGACTTCAATACGTTAAAGATGGTTAATTAACTTAAATATGTTAAACTAATGATTTGAGGCATTTCGATATCGATTTCTAAATGCATATATACAAGAAAATCGACTTTATACCTAAATATAAGATTACGGAATTCTTCCAAATGCACTGTCATGGCTCTATATCACCTTCATTACGTTAAAGAAGGTTAACTAACTTAAATATGTTAAACGAATTATTTGAAGCATTTCGATATCGATAGTTAAATGTGTATATACAAGAAAATCGACTTTTTACCTAAATATAAGATTACGGAATTCTTCCAAATGCACTGCCGTTATACCGTTTTGGCTTTATGTAAACTTCAGTAAGATAAAGAAGGTTAATTAACTTAAATATGTTAAACTAATGATTTAAAGCATTTCGATATCGATAGCTAAATGTGTATATACAAGAAAATCGACTTTTTACCTGTAAAATTATAACATTACGGAATTCTTCTAAATGCACTGCCGTTATACCGTTAAAGCTTTATATAGACTTCAGTATGCTAAAAAATGTTTATTAACTTAGTATGTTAAACTAATGATTGAGGTATTTCGATATCGATAGCTAAGTGTGTATATACAAGAAAATCGACTTTATACCTAAATATAAGATTACGGAATTCTTCTAAATGCACTGTCGTTATGCCGCCATGGCTTTATATCACCTTCATTACGTTAAAGAAGGTTAACTAACTTAAATATGTTAAACGAATGATTTGAAGCATTTCGATATCGATAGCTAAATGTGTATATACAAGAAAATCGGCTTTTTACCTAAATATAAGATTACGGAATTCTTCCAAATGCACTGCCGTTATACCGTTTTGGCTTTATGTAAACTTCAGTAAGATAAAGAAGGGTAATTAACTTAAATATGTTAAACTAATGATTTAAAGCATTACCTAAATATAAGATTACGAAATTCTTCCAAATGCACTGCCGTTATACCGTTTTGGCTTTATATAAACTTCAATACGTTAAAGAAGGTTTATTAACTTAAATATGTTAAACTAATGATTTGAAACATTTCGATATCGATTGCTAAATGTGTATGTACAACAAAATCGACTTTATACCTAAATATAAGATAACGGAATTCTTCTAAATGCACTGTCGTTATGCCGCCATGGCTTTATATCAACTTCAACACGTTAAAGAGGGTTAATTAACTTAAATATGTTAAACTAATGATTTGAAGCATTTCGATATCGATTGCTTAATGCGTATATACAACAAAATCGACTTTATACCTAAATATAAGATTACGGAATTCTTCTAAATGCACTGTCGTTATGCCGCTATGGCTTTATATCACCTTCATTACGTTAAAGAAGGTTAACTAACTTAAATATGTTAAACTAATGATTTGAAACATTTCAATATCGATTGCTAAATGTGTATGTACAACAAAATCGGCTTTGTACCTAAATATAAGATTACGGAATTCTTCCCTATGCACTGCCGTTATACCGTTTTGGCTTTATGTAAACTTCAGTAAGATAAAGAAGGTTAATTAACTTAAATATTTTAAAAGCTAATGATTTGAAGCATTTCGATATCGATTGCTAAATGTGTATATACAAGAAAATCAACTTTATACATAAATATAAGACTACGGAATTCTTCCAAATGTATTGTCGTTATGCTGCCATGGCTTTACATCAATTTCAATACGTTAAAGAAGGTTAATTAACTTAAATATGTTAAACTAATGATTTGAGGTATTTTGATATCGATTGCTAAATGCGTATAAACAACAAAATCGGTTTATACCTCAATATAAGATTACGGAATTCTTCTAAATGCACTGTCGTTATGCCCCATGGCTTTATATCACCTTCATTACGTTAAAGAAGGTTAACTAACTTAAATATGTTAAACGAATGATTTGAAGCATTTCGATATCGATAGCTAAATGTGTATATACAAGAAAATCGGCTTTTTACCTAAATATAAGATTACGGAATTCTTCCAAATGCACTGCCGTTATACCGTTTTGGCTTTATGTAAACTTCAGTAAATAAGAAGGGTAATTAACTTAAGTATGTTAAACTAATGATTTAAAGCATTACCTAAATATAAGATTACGAATTCTTCCAAATGCACTGCGTTATACCGTTTTGGCTTTATGTAAACTTCAATACGTTAAAGAAGTTTTATTAACTTAAATATGTTAAACTAATGATTTGAAACATTTCGATATCGATTGCTAAATGTGTATGTACAACAAAATCGACTTTATACCTAAATATAAGATAACGGAATTCTTCTAAATGCACTGTCGTTATGCCGCCATGGCTTTATATCAACTTCAACACGTTAAAGAAGGTTAACTAACTTAAATATGTTAAACTAATGATTTGAAACATTTCGATATCGATTGCTAAATGTGTATGTACAACAAAATCGGCTTTTTACCTAAATATAAGATTACGGAATTCTTCCAAATGCACTGCCGTTATACCGTTTTGGCTTTATGTAAACTTCAGTAAGATAAAGAAGGTTAATTAACATAAATATGTTAAACTAATGATTTGAAGCATTTCGATATCGATTGTTAAATGTGTATATACAAGAAAATCAACTTTATACATAAATATAAGACTACGGAATTCTTCCAAATGTATTGTCGTTATGCTGCCATGGCTTTACATCAATTTCAATACGTTAAAGAAGGTTAATTAACTTAAATATGTTAAACTAATGATTTGAGGTATTTTGATATCGATTGCTAAATGCGTATAAACAACAAAATCGGTTTATACCTCAATATAAGATTACGGAATTCTTCTAAATGCACTGTCGTTATGCCACCATGGCTTTATATCACCTTCATTACGTTAATGAAGGTTAACTAACTTAAATGTGTTAAACGAATGATTTGAAGCATTTCGATATCGATAGCTAAATGTGTATATACAAGAAAATCGGCTCTTTACCTAAATATAAGATTACGGAATTCTTCCAAATGCACTGCCGTTATACCGTTTTGGCTTTATGTAAACTTCAGTAAGATAAAGAAGGTTAATAAACTTAAATATGTTAAACTAATGATTTAAAGCATTTCGATATCGATTGCTAAATGTGTATATACAACAAAATCGACTTTATACCTAAATATAAGATTACGGAATTCTTGCAAATCTACTGTCGTTATGCTGCCATGGCTTTATATCAACTACAGTACGTTAAAGAAGTTTTATTAACTTAAATATGTTAAACTAATGATTTGAAACATTTCGATATCAATTGCTAGATGCGTATATACAACAAAATCGACTTTATACCTAAATATAAGATTACGGAATTCTTCTAAATGCACTGTCGTTATGCCGCCATGGCTTTATATAACCTTCATTACGTTAAAGAAGGTTAACTGACTTAAATATATTAAACTAATGATTTGAAGCATATCGATATCGATTGCTAAATGTGTATGTACAACAAAATCGACTTTATACCTAAATACAAGATAACGGAATTCATATAAATATACTGCCATTATGCCGTTATTGCTTTATGTAAACTTCAGTAGGATAAAGAAGATTAATTAACTTAAATATGCTAAACCAGTTATTTGATGCATTTCGATATAGGTTGCTAAATGTGTAAATACAAGAAAATCGACTTTATACCTAAATATAAGATAACGGAATTCTTTTACATGCACTGCCGTTATGCCGCCATGGCCTTAAGCCAACTTCAGTTCGTTAAAGAAGGTTTGTCAACTTAAATATGTTAAACCAGTTATTTGAAGCATTTCGATATCGATTGCCTAATGCATATATACCAGAAAATCGACTTTATACCTAAATATAAGACTGCGGAATTCTTCTAAATGTACTGCGGGTATGCCGCCATGGCTTTATATCAACATCAATACGTTAAAGAAGGTTAATTAACTTAAATTTGTTAAACTAATGATTTGAAGCATTTCAATATCGATAGCTAAATGTGTATGTAAAAGAAAATCGAATTGATACCTAAACCTAAGATCACGGAATTCTTCCAAATGTACTGTCGTTATGCCGCCATGTCTTTATGTCACCTTCATTACGTTAAAGAAGGCTAGATAACTTAAATATGTTAAACTAATGATTTGAAGCATTTCGTTATCGATTGCTAAATGTGTATATACAAGAAAATCGACTTTATACATAAATATAAGATAACGGAATTCTTCTAAATGCACTGCCGTTATGCCGCCATGGCCTTAAGCCAACTTCAGTTCGTTAAAGAAGGTTTATTAACTTAAATATGTTAAACCAGTTATTTGAAGCATTTCGGTATCGATTGCTTAATGCATATATACCAGAAAATCGACCTTATACTGTCGTTATGCCGCCATGGCTTTATATCAACTTCAATACGTTAAAGAAAGTTATTTAACTTAAATATGTTAAGCTAATGATTTGAAGCATTTTGATATCGATTGTTAAATGTGTATATACAAGAAAATCGACTTTATACCTAAATATAATATTACGGAATTCTTCTGCATGCACTTTCGTTATGCCGCCATGGCTTTATGTCACCTTCATTACGTTAAAGAAGGCTAGATAACTTAAATATGTTAAACTAATGATTTGAAGCATTTCGTTATCGATTGCTAAATGTGTATATACAAGAAAATCGACTTTATACATAAATATAAGATAACGGAATTCTTCTAAATGCACTGCCGTTATGCCGCCATGGCCTTAAGCCAACTTCATCACGTTAAAGAAGGTTAACTAACTTAAATATGTTTAACGAATGCTATGAAGCATTTCGATATCGATAGCTAAATGTGTATATACAAGAAAATCGAATTTTTACCTAAATATAAAATTATAACATTACGGAATTCTTCTAAATGCACTGCCGTTATACCGTTAAAGCTTTATATAGACTTCAGTATGCTAAAAAATGTTTATTAACTTAATATGTTAAACTAATGATTTGAAGTTTTGCAGAACTTAATTGCAGAACTTAACAGAGAAGGTACCATCTTTTATAAGAGTGTACAACTGCTGGCGTATGCCGATGATATTGATATTATCGGCCTCAACACCCGCGCCGTTAGTTCTGCTTTCTCCAGACTGGACAAGGAAGCAAAAGAAATGGGTCTGGCAGTGAACGAGGGCAAGACGAAATATCTCCTGTCATCAAACAAACAGTCGTCGCACTCGCGACTTGGCACTCACGTCACTGTTGACAGTCATAACTTTGAAGTTGTAGATAATTTCGTCTATCTTGGAACCAGCGTAAACACCACCAACAATGTCAGTCTAGAAATCCAACGCAGGATAACTCTTGCCAACAGGTGCTACTTCGGACTAAGTAGGCAATTGAGAAGCAAAGTCCTCTCTCGACAAACAAAAACCAAACTCTATAAGTCTCTCATAATTCCCGTCCTCCTATATGGTGCAGAGGCTTGGACGATGACAACAACCGATGAGTTGACGTTGCGAGTTTTCGAGAGAAAGGTTCTGCGAAAGATTTATGGTCCTTTGCGCGTTGGCCACGGCGAATATCGCATTCGATGGAACGATGAGCTGTACGAGATATACGACGACATTGACATAGTCCAGCGAATTAAAAGACAGCGGCTACGCTGGCTAGGTCATGTTGTCCGGATGGATGAAAACACTCCAGCTCTGAAAGTATTCGACGCAGTACCCGCCGCGGGAAGCAGAGGAAGAGGAAGACCTCCACTCCGTTGGAAGGACCAAGTAGAGAAGGACCTGGCCTCGCTTGGAATATCCAATTGGCGCCACGAAGCGAAGAGAAGAAACGACTGGCGCGCTGTTGTTGACTCGGCTATAATCGCGTAAGCGGTGTCTACGCCAGTAAAGAAGAAGAAGAAGAATGATTTGAAGTATTTCGATATCGATAGCTAAATGTGTATATACAAGAAAATCGACTTTATACCTAATATAAGGTTACGGAATTCTTCTAAATGCACTGCCGTTATGCCGCCATGGCTTTAAGCCAACTTCCGTTCGTTAAAAAAGGTTTATTAACTTAAATATGTTAAACTAATGATTTGAAGCATTTCGATATCGATTGCTATATGTGTATATACAAGAAAATCAACTTTATACGTAAATATAAGACTACGGAATTCTTCCAAATGTATTGTCGTTATGCTGCCATCGCTTTACATCAATTTCAATACGTTAAAGAAGGTTAATTAACATAAATATGTTAAACTAATGATTTGAGGTATTTCGATATCGATTGCTTAATGCGTATATACAACAAAAGCGGCTTTATACCTAAATATAAGATTACGGAATTCTTCTAAATGCACTGTCGTTATGCCGCCACGGCTTTATATCACCTTCATTACGTTAAAGAAGGTTAACTAACTTAAATATGTTAAACGAATGATTTGAAGCATTTCGATATCGATAGCTAAATGTGTATATACAAGAAAATTGACTTTTTACCTAAATATAAGATTACGGAATTCTTCCAAATGCACTGCCGTTATACCGTTTTGGCTTTATGTAAACTTCAGTAAGATAAAGAAGGTTAATTAACTTAAATATGTTAAACTAATGATTTGAAGCATTTCATTAGCGATTGCTAAATGTGTATATACAAGAAAATCAACTTTGTACCTAAATATAAGATTACGGAATTCTTCTAAATGCACTGTCGTTATGCCGCCATGGCTCTATATCACTTTCATTACGTTAAAGAAGGTTAACTAACTTAAATATGTTAAACGAATGATTTAAAGCATTTCGATATCGATAGCTAAATGTGTATTTACAAGAAAATCGAGTTTTTACCTAAATATAAGATTACGGTATTCTTCCAAATGCACTGCCGTTATACCGTTTTGGCTTTATATAAACTTCAGTAAGATAGAGAAGGTTAACTAACTTAAATATGTTAAACTAATGATTTGAAGCATTTCGATATCGATTGCTAAATGTGTATATACAACAAAATCGACTTAATACATAAATATACGATAACGGAACTCTTCTAAATGCACTGCCGTTATGCCGCCATGGCTTTATATCACCTTCATTACGTTAAAGAAGGTTAATTAACTTAGATATGTTAAACTAATGATTTGAAGCATTTCATTAGCGATTGCTAAATGTGTATATACAAGAAAATCGACTTTATACCTAATATAAGATTACGGAATTCTTCCAAATGCACTGCCGTTATGCCGCCATGGCTTAAAATCCAACTTCCGTTCGATAAAGAAGGTTTATTAACTTAAATATGTTAAACTAATGATTTGAAGCATTTCGATGTCGATTGCTAAATGTGTATATACAAGAAAATCGACTTTATGACTAAATATAAGACCACGGAATTCTTCCAAATGCACTGCCGTTATGCCGCCATGGCTTAAAATCCAACTTCAGTTCGCTAAAGGAGGTTTATTAACTTAAATACGTTAAACCAGTTATCTGAAGCATTTCGACATCGATTGCGAAATGTGTATATACAAGAAAATCGACTTTATACCTAAATATAAAATTATAACAATACGGAATTCTTCTAAATGCACTTCCGTTATACCGTTAAGGCTTTATGTAGACTTCAGTGTGCTAAAAAATGTTTATTAACTTAATATGTTAAACTTATGATTTGAAGCATTTCGATATCGATAGCTAAATGTGTATAAACAAAAAAATCGACTTTATACCTAAATATAAGATTACGGAATTCTTCCAAATGCACTGCCGTTATGCCGCCATGGCTTTAAGCCAACTTCCGTTCGTTAAAGAAGGTTTATTAGCTTAAATATGTTAAACTAATTATTTGAAGCATTTCGATATCGATTGCTAAATGTGTATATACAAGAAAATCCACTTTATACATAAATATAAGACTTCGGAATTCTTCCAACTGTACTGTCGTTATGCCGCCATGGCTTTATATCAACTTCAATACGTTAAAGAAGGTTAATTAACTTAAATATGTTAAACTAATGATTCGAAGCATTTCGATATCGATTGCTAAATGCGTATATACAACAAAATCGACTTTATACCTAAATATAAGATTACGGAATTCTTCTAAATGCACTGTCGTTATGCCGCCATGGCTTTGTATCACCTTCATTACGTTAAAGAAGGTTAACTAACTTAAATATGTTAAACGAATGATTTGAAGCATTTCGATATCGATTGCTAAATGTGTAAATACAAGAAAATCGACTACATACCTAAATATAAGATTACGGAATTCTTCTACATGCACTGTCGTTATGCCGCCATGGCTTTATATCACCTTCATTACGTTAAAGAAGGTTAATTAACTTAAATATGTTAAACTAATGATTTGAAGCATTTCGATATCGATTGCTAAATGTGTATATACAACAAAATCGACTTTATACCTAAATATAAGATTACGGAATTCTTCCAAATGTACTGTCGTTATGCCGCCATGGCTTTATATCGACTTCAATACGTTAAAGAAGGTTAATTAACTTAAATATGTTAAACTAATGATTTGAAGCATTTCGATATCGATAGATAAAAGTGTATTTACAAGAAAATCGACTTTATGCCTAAATATAAGATTACGGAATTCTTCTAAATGCACTGTCGTTATGCCGCCATGGCTTTATATCGACTTTATACCTAATATAAGATTACGGAATTCTTCTAACTGCACAGCCGTTATGCCGCCATGGCTTTAAGCCAACTTCCGTTCGTTAAAAAAGGTTTATTAACTTAAATATGTTAAACTAATGATTTGAAGCATTTCGATATCGATTGCTAAATGTGTATACACAAGAAAATCAACTTTATGCATAAATATAAGGCTACGGAATTCTTCCAAATGTATTGTCGTTATGCTGCCATGGCTTTATATCAACTTCAATATGTTAAAGAAGGTTAATGAACTTAAATATGTTTAGCTAATGATTTGAGGTATTTCGATATCGATTGTTAAATGTGTATATACAAGAAAATCGACTTTATACCTAAATATAAGATTACGGACCGCACCAAAACTTTAACTCCAGAGAAATCATAAAGATCGCCGATTCCTTTTCTACGCCATCTATAATTTTGGGCGATTTCAACGCCTGGAGCCCTCTTTGGGGCTCTGGTTCTACAAACCGCAGAGGTCAGGAGTTAGAAGACGCCATACTTTCCAAAAGCCTTGTCGTTCTAAATGATGGGCAACCAACACACTTCTCCACACATAATTCGTTCACCCACGTAGACGTTGTCCTTTCATCGGCCTCTATTGCTCCTAAACTTTCGTCCCTGACATTAAAAGATTTACATAGTAGTGACCATTTTCCCATCGTAACCACCCTGTCCACACCCAGTTTATTTACCATTAAACCGAGAGCAAAATTCTTAACTGAGAAAGCTGATTGGGCTAAGTATTGTTCACTTATCTCCTCTTTTATTCTAGAAAAAGCTATATCTAGCAACATAAACGCGGAAGCATCCACAATAAAATCTATTATACTCTCAGCTGCACATTTAGCTATTCCCCAAACTAACACTACACAGTTTTCCACAAAGCTTCCATATTGGTCTAACATGTTATCTGTGTTAAGAAATAGAAAACAAACGTTATGGGCTACCTACAAACATAACCGAACAGTCAACAACTTAATACAATACAAAAAAGCCAATGCCACATTCCGAAAAGAATTAAAAAATGCAAAAAGACAATCGTTTGTAAAATTTACAGCTAACATAAAACCTACCTCTAGTCCTAAAAAGGTTTGGTCGGATATAAAAACTCTATCGGGCGCATCTAAACACCATAAAATCGATTTTATCCACTCTACACAAGGCCCTATCTATGACCCCAAAGAGATTGCTGAACACTTTGCAAGTTCATGGTCTAATGCTTCGCATATTCCTAATTTCCACACGGATTTCAACTCTCTCAGTAATAAAATTACCCCTAAAACTTACCACAACCCGTCACCTTGCCCTACAGCTTCCCTAATCGAATCAGAAATCTCACTTCACGAATTCGACTCGACTATTTCTACTATGTCGGGTAGCTCTCCAGGCCCGGATAAAATACCCTACTCCCTCCTCAAAAACCTTCCTTATACCCTTAAACTCCGACTCCTATCCTTGTATAACAGAATTTTTGATAAAGGCACCCTTCCACAAGATTGGAAAAAAGCTGCTGTTATACCTATTCCCAAACCTAACAAAAACAGCCCTTCCGTCTCCAATTTTAGACCTATATCCCTAATACCCTGTATATCTAAGGTGCTTGAAAAAATTATATCCGTGAGAATTATGTGGTACGCCAAGAAAAAAGGGTTGATAAGCTCTAACCAGTTCGCATTTCAAAAAGGTCTCGGTGTCATCGACCCACTTCTGTATTTTGAACACTGTGCTTCGACAACGCTCTCCGCAAGAAACCACCTGTCCGTCCTTAGTCTAGATTTTGAAAAGGCTTTCGACAGAATTGGTGCACATATAGTTTTACGAGAATTAGAACGCTGGTGCGTAGGAGACAAAATCTACAGTTTTGTTAGAGCCTTCCTCCTGAATCGTAAAATTTTTGTCAGCGTAAATAATCAAAGCTCTAACATATACCCCTTGCACAACGGCGTGCCACAAGGCTCACCTCTTTCAGTCACCTTATTTATTATTGCTTTTAATGAACTCAGCTCCATATTATCCCAATACGATACGGTTGAGCATTTAATGTACGCTGATGACGTTCTAATATCTTCCGCTCTCAAAGACCTTACACTAATGAAAGAAACTTTCACGAGAATTCTAGATGACATATCCAACTGGTCAAAAACTTCTGGATGTAAAATCTCAGCTAACAAAAGCTCAACCTTCCATATCTGCAGAAAACATAAATGCACCTTTCCTATCCTATCCCTTTCTAATACTCAAATTCCTCACACTAATACACTCAGAATACTTGGTATAATTTTTGATAAAAAACTAACTTATAAGGAACATTGTAAATATGTTAGAATAAATTTAATATCTAGACTTAACATTATTAAGTATTTATCATCTAAGCACTGTCATATACATATGTCAAATCTTGTAAATATTGTAAAAGCACTGATGTTATCAAAAATTGATTTTGGACTCGCGATATATGGACACTGCGCAAAATCTCACCTCGCATGCATCCAAGCGCCTTACCACACAGCAGTAAGAAGAAGCATACGCGCGTTCCCCACCTCTCCGATCAGAGCCGTTTTAGCCGAAGCAGGCCTACCGAGCATCCAGCAAAGAACTAAATATAATACCATGATGCTTCTACCTAGGATTCTCCATAATAGGAGCAAAATCTTTTTCAACATCCTCGAGAAGTCTACAACTTGGAGGAATGCATCGAACAAACAGTCCACCCTCACCCAATGCTTAGCCCTGATTAATGACCTCAATTTAATATCCACACCCGAACTGCTCGTCGAACCTGACCACCCACAATGGTTGACTCCCAAACATTCTTTTATAAACACTCTGTCAAAGCACCAGAAACTAAAAACCAGCTCCAATGAATTTTCTCTGCTCTTCAACGAGGCAATTGAGTCTTATAAACCAGAATGGGAACCCATATATACCGACGGGTCGAAAACGGATACTACTACCACGTTTCAGTGTCAAACGATCAGGGTGTCGCTATTACTGTCGGTGCTTTGCCAACATATTGCTCGGTTTTTACAGCAGAAGCTGCAGCAATTTACGAAGCGGTTCTATACGCCTCATCAACAGGAGAAAAACATATAATATGTAGCAATAGTAAATCAACCATTGACGCACTTCAAAACCCAGCAAATAATTCATGGCTAATACGGAATATACGCGACAAACTCTTCCATCATGAAAACAGCATAAAAATAATGTGGGTACCAGGTCATGCTGGTATAAAAGGCAATGAGACAGCAGATAAACATGCAAAAGATGGTAGTAGAGAGCCGTTGGTGTTCTTTCCTCACTTTACTACTAAAGACATCAAAGAACATATAAAAAAATACTGCCATCATATGCATCTCCAAGACTGGACTAGCTACCAACACCACTACAGAAATCAAAACCCAACTTGTGTAAAACCGATCTACCCATCTGACTGCTCATGCCACAACATCAAGACGTTCACTCGTCTTAGAATAGGCCACACTACAAGAACTAACGGCCACATTCTTAACGGTACCGATCAACCAAGCTGTCACCATTGCAACGCTCCCACCCAATCAGTCATCCACCTCATCGATGAATGTCCTGCACTGCATTTATTAAGGGAATCAACCTTTGGGAATAAGAGACCCTCCGATCTTCTCAAAGCAACAAATAGCGATAACATCAGTGCCATTAATAAATTTCTTAAACTGTGTAACATCAAAGACATATAACACCACATTCAACTAAATTACCTTACTAAAAATTTTCCTTTTACCATGATATTAGTATTAAGAGCCGAAGGCCCTGGCAGCCAGTGCTGATTCTTATAAGTGGATTAATTATTTATAATTAGTTCTCTTTTGAATAAATAAATAAAAAAAATAAGATTACGGAATTCTTCTAAATGCACTGTCGTTATGCCGCCATGGCTCTATATCACCTTCATTACGTTAAAGAAGGTTAACTAACTTAAATATGTTAAACGAATGATTTGAAGCATTTCGATATCGATAGCTAAATGTGTATATACAAGAAAATCGACGTTTTACATAAATATAAGACTACCGAATTCTTCCAAATATACTGTCGTTATGCCGCCATGGCTTTATATCAACTTCAATACGTTAAAGAAGGTTAATTAACTTAAATATGTTAAACTAATGATTTGAGGCATTTCGATATCGATTGCTAAATGCGTATATACAACAAAATCGGCTTTATACCTAAATATAAGACTACGGAATTCTTCTAAATGCACTGTCGTTATGCCGCCATGGCCTTAAGCCAACTTGATTACGTTCAAGAAGGTTAACTAACTTAAATATGTTAAACGAATGATTTGAAGCATTTCGATATCGATAGCTAAATGTGTATATACAAGAAAATCGACTTTTTACCTAAATATAAGATTACGGAATTCTTCCAAATGCACTGCCGTTATACCCTTTTGGCTTAATGTAAACTTCAGTAAGATAAAGAAGGTTAATTAACTTAAATATGTTAAACTAATGATTTGAAGCAATTCGATATCGATAGCTAAATGTGTATATACAAGAAAATCGACTTTATACCTAATATAAGATTACGGAATTCTTCTAAATGCACTGCCGTTATGCCGACATGGCTTTATGTCAACTTCAGTTCGTTAAAGAAGGTTTATTAACTTTAATAGGTTAAACCAGTTATCTGAAGCATTTCGATATCGATTGCTAAATGTGTATATACAAGAAAATCGACTTTATACCTAAATATAAAATTATAACATTACGGAATTCTTCTAAATGCACTGCCGTTATACCTTTAAGGCTTTATGTAGACTTCAGTATGCTAAAAAATGTTTATTAACTTAATATGTTAAACTTATGATTTGAAGCATTTCGATATCGATAGCTAAATGTGTATAAACAAAAAAATCGACTTTATACCTAAATATAAGATTACGGAATTCTTCTAAATGCACTGCCGTTATGCCGCCATGGCTTTAAGCCAACTTCCGTTCGTTAAAGAAGATTTATTAACTTAAATATGTTAAACTAGTGATTTGAAACATTTCGATATCGATTGCTCGATGCGTATATACAACAAAATCGACTTTATACCTAAATATAAGATAACGGAATTCATATAAATATACTGCCGTTATGCCGTTATTGCTTTATGTAAACTTCAGTAAGATAAAGAAGGTTAATTAACTTAAATATGCTAAACCAGTTATTTGATGCATTTCGATATCGATTGCTAAATGTGTAAATACAAGAAAATCGACTTTATACCAAAATATAAGATAACGGAATTCTTCTACATGCACTGCCGTTATGCCGCCATAGCTTTATGCCAACTTCAGTTCGTTAAAGAAGGTTTATTAACTTAAATATGTTAAACTAATGAGTTGAAGCATCTCGATATCGTTTGCTAAATATGTATATACAACAAAATCGACTTTATACCTAAATATAAGATTGCGGAATTCTTCTAAATGCACTGCCGTTATGCCGCCATGGCCTTAAGCCAACTTCAGTTCGTTAAAGAAGGTTTATTAACTTAATAATGTTAATCCAGTTATTTGAAGCATTTCGATATCGATTGCTTAATGCATATATACCAGAAAATCGACTTTATACCTAAATATAAGACTACGGAATTCTTCCAAATGTACTGTGGTTATGCCGCCATGGCTTTATATCAACTTCAATACGTTAAAGAAGGTTAATTAATTTAAATTTGTTAAACTAATGATTTGAAGCATTTCGATATCGATAGCTAAATGTATATGTAAAAGAAAATCGAATTTATACCTAAACATAAGATCACGGAATTCTTCCAAATGTACTGTCGTTATGCCGCCATGTCTTTATGTCACCTTCATTACGTTAAAGAAGGTTAACTAACTTAAATATGTTAAACGAATGCTATGAAGCATAGAACTGAAGAGGGCTTTAACGGTACACTTCAGTGCGTTAAAGAAGGTTTATTAACTTAAACATGTTAAACTAATGATTTTTGGCATTTCGATATAGATTGCTAAATGTGTATATACAAGAAAATTTACTTTATATTTAAATATAAGATTACGGAATTCTTCCAAATGTACTGTCGTTATGCCGCTATGGCTTTATGTCAACTTCAATACGTTAAAGAAGGTTAATTAACTTAAATATGTTAAACTAATGATTTGAAGCATTTTGATATCGACTGCTAAATGTGTAAATGCAAGAAAATCGACTTTACACCTAAATATAAAATTATAACATTACGGAATTTTTCTAAATGCACTGCCGTTATACCGTTAAGGCTTTATGTAGACTTCAGTAAGCTAAAAAATGTTTATTAACTTAATATGTTAAACTAATGATTTGAAGCATTTAGATATCGATAGCTAAATATGTATATACAAGAAAATCGACTTCGTACCTAAATATAAGATTATTGAGTTCTTCTACATGCACTGCCGTTATGCCTCCATGGCTGTATGCTCACTTCAGATCGTTAAAGAATGTTTATTTACTTAAATATGATAAACTAATGAGCTGGAGCTTTTCTATATCGGTTGCTAAATGTGTATATACAAGAAAACCGATTTTATAACTAAATAAAAGATTACGGAATTCACCCAAACATACTGCCGTTATGCCGCTGTGGCTTTATGTAAACTTCAGTAAGATAAAGAAGGTAAATTAACCGAAATATGCTAAACCTGTTATTTGAAGCATTTCGATATCGGTTGCTAAATGTGTATATACAACAAAATCGACTTTATACCTAAATATAAGATTACGGAATTCTTCTAAATACACTGCCGTTATGCCGCCATTGTTTGTATCAACTTCAATACGTTAAAGAAGGTTAATTATTTTAAATATGTTAAACTAATGGTTGAAGTATTTCGATATCGACTGATAAATGTGTAAATACAACAAAATCGACTTTATACCTAAATATAAAATTATAACATTACGGAGTTCTTCTAAATGCACTGCTGTTATGCCGTTAAGGCTTTATGTAGACCTCATTAAGCTAAAAAATGTTTATTAACTTAATATGTTAAACTAATGATTTGCAGCATTTCGATATCGATTGCTAAATGTGTATATACATAAAAATCGAATTTATACCTAAATATAAGCCGTTATGCCGCCATGGCTTTGTGTTAACTTCAGTGCGTTAAAGTAGGTTTGTTAACTTAAATATGTTAAACTAATGATTTGAAGCATTTTGCCGTTATGCCGCCATGGCTTTGTGTTAACTTCAGTGCGTTAAAGTAGGTTTGTTAACTTAAATATGTTAAACTAATGATTTGAAGATTTTCAAAATCGATTGCTAAATGCATATATACAACAAAATCGACTTTATACCTAAATATAAGATTACGGAATTCTTCAAATGCACTGCCGTTATACCGTTATGGCTTTATATCAACTTCAGTTAGTTAAAGAAGGTTTATTAACTTAAATATGTTAAACTAATGATTTAAAGCATTTCGATATCGATTGCTAAATGAGTATATACAAGAAAATCGACTTTATACCTAAATATAAGTTTACGGAATTCTTCAAATGCACTGCCGTTATACCGATATGGCGTTTTAGACTTTAGTAAGATAAAGAGGGTTGATTAGCTTAAATTTGTTTAACTAATGATTTGAAGATTTTCGAAATCGATTGCTAAATGCATATATACAAGAAAATCGACTTTATACCTAAATATAAGTTTACGGAATTCTTCAAATGCACTGCCGTTATACCGTTATGGCGTTTGTAAACTTTAGTAAGATAAAGAGGGTTAATTAGCTTAAATATGTTAAACTAATGATTTGAAGATTTTCGAAATCGATTCCTAAATACATATATACAACAAAATCGACTTTATACCTAAATATAAGATTACGGAATTCACCTACATGCATTGCCGTTATGCCGTTAAGGCGTTTGCAGACTTCAGTTAGATAGAGAGGGTTAATTAACTTAAATATGTTAAACTAATGATTTGAGGCATTTCGATATCGATTGCTAAATGTGTATATACAAGAAATTCGACTTTATACATAAATATAAGATTACGGAATTCTTCTACATGCACTGCCGTTATGCCGTCATGGCTTTGTGTTAACTTCAGGTTTGTTAACTTAAATATGTCAAACTAATGATTTGAAGCATTTCGATATCGATTGCTAAATGTGTATATACAAGAAAATCGACTTTATACCTAAATATAAGATTACGTAATTCTTCTAAATGCTTTGCCGTTATGCCGTTAAGGCCTTTGTAGACTTTAGTAAGATAAAGAGGGTTAATTAGCTTAAATATGTTAAACTAATGATTTGAAGCATTTCGATATCGATTGCTAAATGTGTATATACAAGGAAATCGACTTTATACCTAAAAATAAGATTACGTAATTCTTCTAAATGCTTTGCCGTTATGCCGTTAAAACGTTTGTAGACTTCAGTAAGATAAAGAGGGTTAATTAGCTTAAATATGTTAAACTAATGATTTGAAGCATTTCTATATCGATTGCTAAATGAGTATATACAAGAAAATCGACTTTATGCCTAAATATAAGATTACGTAATTCTTCTAAATGCTTTGCCGTTATGCCGTTAAGATGTTTGTAGACTTCAGTAAGATAAAGAAGGTAAATTAACTTAAATATGTTAAACTAATGATTTGAGGCATTTCGATTTCGATTGCTAAATGAGTATATACAACAAAATCGACTTTATACCTAAATATAAGATTACGTATTTCTTCTAAATGCTTTGCCGTTATGCCGTTAAGGCGTTTGTAGACTTCAGTAAGATAAAGAGGGTTAATTAACTTAAATATGTTAAACTAATGATTTGAGGCATTTCGATATCGATTGCTAAATGTGTATACACAAGAAAATCGACTTTATACCTAAATATATGATAACGGAATTCTTCTACATGCACTGCCGTTATGCCGTTAAGGCGTTTGTAGACTTCAGTAAGATAAAGGGGGTTAATTAACTTAAATATGTTAAACTAATGGTTTGAAGCATTTCGATATCGATTGCTAAATGTGTATATAACACAAAATCGACTTTATACCTAAATATAAGTTTACGGAATTCTTCTAAATGCACTGCCGTTATGCAGTTATGGCTTTGTGTTAACTTCAGTATGTTAAAAAAGGTTAGTTAACTTAAATATGTCAAACTAATGATTTGAAGCATTTCGATATCAATTGCTAAATGTGTATATAAAAGAAAATCGACTTTATACCTAAATATAAGATTACGGAATTCTTCTAAATGCACTGCCGTTATGCAGTTATGGCTTTATGTTAACTTCTGTTCGTTAAAGAAGGTTTATTAACTTAAATATGTTAAACTAATGATTTGAAGCATTTCGATTTCGATTGCTAAATGAGTATATACAAGAAAAATCGACTTTATACCAAAATATAAGATTACGTACTTCTTCTAAATGCTTTGCCGTTATGCCGTTAAGGCGTTTGTAGACTTCAGTAGCATTAAGAGGGTTAATTAACTAACATATATTAAACTAACGACTTGAGGCATTTCGATATCGATTGCTAAATGTGTATATACAAGAAAATCGACTTTATACCTAAATACATGATAACGGAATTCTTCTACATACACTGCCGTTATGCCGTTAAGGCGTTTGTAGACTTCAGTAAGATAAAGGGGGTTAATTAACTTAAATATGTTAAACTAATGATTTGAGGCATTTCGATATCGATTGCTAAATGTTTATATAAAAGAAAATCGACTTTATACCTAAATATAAGATAACGGAATTCTTCTAAATGCACTGCCGTTATGCAGTTATGGCTTTACGTTAACTTCTGTTCGTTAAAGAAGGTTTATTAACTTAAATATGTTAAACTAATGATTTGAAGATTTTCGAAATCGATTGCTAAATGCATATATACAAGAACATCTTCTTTATACCTAAATATAAGATTACGGAATTCTTCCAAATGTACTGTGGTTATGCCGTTATGGCTTTATATCACCTTCAATACGTTAAAGAAGGTTAATTAACGTAACTTGTTAAACTAATGATTTGAAGCATTTCGATATCGATTGCTAAATGCGTATATACAACAAAAATCGACTTTATACTTAAATATGAGCTTACGGAATTCTTCTAAATGCACTGCCGTTATGCCGTTATGGCTTTATGTTAACTTCAGTTCGTTAAAGAAGGTTTATTAACTTAGATATGTTACACCAGTTATTAGAAGCATTTCGAAATCGACCGCTTAATGCATATATACAAGAAAATCGACTTTATACCTAAATATAAGATTACGGAATTCTTCCAAATGTACTGTCGTTATGCCGCCATGGCTTTATATCAACTTCAATATTTTAAAGAAGATTAATTAACTTAAATATGTTAAACTAATGATTTGAGGCATTTCGATATCGATTGCTAAGTGCATATATACAACAAAATCGACTTTATACTTAATATATGATAACGGAATTCTTCTACATGCACTGCCGTTATGCCGTTATGGCGTTTGTAGACTTCAGTAAGATAAAGGGGTTAATTAACTTAAATATGTTAAACTAATGGTTTGAAGCATTTCGATATCGATTGCTAAATGCATATATACAAGAAAATCGACTTTATACCTAAATATAAGTTTACGGAATTCTTCAAATGCACTGCCGTTATACCGTTATGGCGTTTGTAAACTTTAGTAAGATAAAGAGGGTTAATTAGCTTAAATATGTTAAACTAATGATTTGAAGATTTTCGAATCGATTGCTAAATACATATATACAACAAAATCGACTTTATACCTAAATATAAGATTACGGAATTTCACCTACATGCATTGCCGTTATGCCGTTAAGGCGTTTGCAGACTTCAGTTAGATAGAGAGGGTTAATTAACTTAAATATGTTAAACTAATGATTTGAGGCATTTCGATATCGATTGCTAAATGTGTATATACAAGAAATTCGACTTCATACATAAATATAAGATTACGGAATTCTTCTACATGCACTGCCGTTATGCCGTCATGGCCTTGTGTTAACTTCAGGTTTGTTAACTTAAATATGTCAAACTAATGATTTTGAAGCATTTCGATATCGATTGCTAAATGTGTATATACAAAAAAATCGAATTTATACCTAAATATAAGCCGTTATGCCGCCATGGCTTTGTGTTAACTTCAGTGCGTTAAAGTAGGTTTGTTAACTTAAATATGTTAAACTAATGATTTGAAGCATTTTGCCGTTATGCCGCCATGGCTTTGTGTTAACTTCAGTGCGTTAAAGTAGGTTTGTTAACTTAAATACGTTTAAACTAATGATTTGAAGATTTTCAAAATCGATTGCTAAATGCATATATACAACAAAATCGACTTTATACCTAAATATAAGATTACGGAATTCTTCAAATGCACTGCCGTTATACCGTTATGGCTTTATATCAACTTCAGTTAGTTAAAGAAGGTTTATTAACTTAAATATGTTAAACTAATGATTTGAAGCATTTCGATATCGATTGCTAAATGAGTATATACAAGAAAATCGACTTTATACCTAAATATAAGTTTACGGAATTCTTCAAATGCACTGCCGTTATACCGATATGGCGTTTGTAGACTTTAGTAAGATAAAGAGGGTTGATTAGCTTAAATATGTTAAACTAATGATTTGAAGATTTTCGAAATCGATTGCTAAATGCATATATACAAGAAAATCGACTTTATACCTAAATATAAGTTTACGGAATTCTTCAAATGCACTGCCGTTATACCGTTATGGCGTTTGTAAACTTTAGTAAGATAAAGAGGGTTAATTAGCTTAAATATGTTAAACTAATGATTTGAAGATTTTCGAAATCGATTGCTAAATACATATATACAACAAAATCGACTTTATACCTAAATATAAGATTACGGAATTCACCTACATGCATTGCCGTTATGCCGTTAGCGTTTGCAGACTTCAGTTAGATAGAGAGGGTTAATTAACTTAAATATGTTAAACTAATGATTTGAGGCATTTCGATATCGATTGCTAAATGTGAATATACAAGAAATTCGACTTTATACATAAATATAAGATTACGGAATTCTTCTACATGCACTGCCGTTATGCCGTCATGGCTTTGTGTTAACTTCAGGTTTGTTAACTTAAATATGTCAAACTAATGGTTTGAAGCATTTCGATATCGATTGCTAAATGTGTATATACAAGAAAATCGACTTTATACCTAAATATAAGATTACGTAATTCTTCTAAATGCTTTGCCGTTATGCCGTTAAGGCGTTTGTAGACTTTAGTAAGATAAAGAGGGTTAATTAGCTTAAATATGTTAAACTAATGATTTGAAGCATTTCGATATCGATTGCCAAATATGTATATACAAGGAAATTGACTTTATACCTAAATATAAGATTACGTAATTCTTCTAAATGCTTTGCCGTTATGCCGTTAAAACGTTTGTAGACTTCAGTAAGATAAAGAGGGTTAATTAGCTTAAATATGTTAAACTAATGATTTGAAGCATTTCTATATCGATTGCTAAATGAGTAAATACAAGAAAAATCGACTTTATACCTAAATATAAGATTACGTATTTCTTCTAAATGCTTTGCCGTTATGCCGTTAAGGCGTTTGTAGACTTTAGTAAGATAAAGAGGGTTAATTAGCTTAAATATGTTAAACTAATGATTTGAAGCATTTCGATATCGATTGCCAAATATGTATATACAAGGAAATTGACTTTATACCTAAATATAAGATTACGTAATTCTTCTAAATGCTTTGCCGTTATGCCGTTAAAACGTTTGTAGACTTCAGTAAGATAAAGAGGGTTAATTAGCTTAAATATGTTAAACTAATGATTTGAAGCATTTCTATATCGATTGCTAAATGAGTAAATACAAGAAAATCGACTTTATACCTAAATATAAGATTACGTATTTCTTCTAAATGCTTTGCCGTTATGCCGTTAAGGCGTTTGTAGACTTTAGTAAGATAAAGAGGGTTAATTAGCTTAAATATGTTAAACTAATGATTTGAAGATTTTCGAAATCGATTGCTAAATGCATATATACAAGAAAATCGACTTTATACCTAAATATATGATAACGGAATTCTTCTACATGCACTGCCGTTATGCCGTTAAGGCGTTTGTAGACTTCAGTAAGATAAAGGGGGTTAATTAACTTAAATATGTTAAACTAATGGTTTGAAGCATTTCGATATCGATTGCTAAATGTGTATATGCAACAAAATCGACTTTATACCTAAATATAAGTTTACGGAATTCTTCTAAATGCACTGCCGTTATGCAGTTATGGCTTTGTGTTAACTTCAATGCGTTAAAGTAGGTTTGTTAACTTAAATATGTCAAACTAATGATTTGAAGCATTTCGATATCAATTGCTAAATGTGTATATACAAGAAAATCGACTTTATACCTAAATATAAGATTACGGAATTCTTCTAAATGCACTGCCGTTATGCAGTTATGGCTTTATGTTAACTTCTGTTCGTTAAAGAAGGTTTATTAACTTAAATATGTTAAACTAATGATTTGAAGCATTTCGATATCGTTTTCTTAATGCATATATAAAAGAAAATCGACTTTATACCTAAATATATGATTACGGAATTCTTCCAAATGTACTGTCGTTATGCCATCATGGCTTTATATCAACTTCAATACGTTAAAAAAGGTTAATTAACTTAAATATGCTAAACTAATGATTAGATGCATTTAGGTATCGATTGCTAAATGTAAGTATACAAAAAAATCGAATTTATACCTAAATATAAGATTACGGATTTCTTCTACATGCACTGCCGTAATGTCGCCATGGCTTTATGTTACACTAGTTATTTGAAGCATATCGAAATCGTTTGCTTAATGCATATATACAAGAAAACCGATTTACACCTAAATATATGATTACGGAATTCTTCCAAATGTACTGTCGTTATGCCACCATGGCTTTATATCAACTTCAATACGTTCAAAAAGGTTAATTAACTTAAATATGTTAAACTAATGATTTGAAGCATTTAGATATCGATTGCTAAATGTGTATATACAAAAAAATCGAATTTATACCTAAATATAAGATTACGGATTTCTTCTACATGCACTGCCGTTATGTCGCCATGGCTTTGTGTTAACTTCAGTGCGTTAAAGTAGGTTTGTTAACTTAAATATGTCAAACTAATGATTTGAAGCATTTCGATATCGATTACTAAATGAGTATTACAAGAAAATCGACTTTATACCTAATTAAAAGATTACGTACTTCTTCTAAATGCTTTGCTGTTATGCCGTTAAGCCGTTAAGGCGTTTGTAGACGTCAGTAAGATAAAGAGGGTTAATTAACTTACATATATTTAACTAATGATTTGAAGCATTTCGATATCGATTACTAAATGAGTATTACAGGAAAATTGACTTTATACCTAAATATAAGATTACGTAATTCTTCTAATGCTTTGCCGTTATGCCTTTAAGGCGTTTATAGACTTCAGTAAGATAAAGAGGGTTAATTAACTTAAATATGTTAAACTAATGATTTGAGGCATTTCGATTTCGATTGCTAAATGTGTATATACAAGAAAATCGACTTTATACCTAAATATATGATAACGGAATTCTTCTACATACACTGCCGTTATGCCGTTAAGGCGTTTGTAGACTTCAGTAAGATAAAGGGGGTTAATTAACTTAAATATGTTAAACTAATGATTTGAGGCATTTCGATATCGATTGCTAAGTGCATATATACAACAAAATCGACTTTATACCTTAATATAAGATTACGGAATTCTTCTAAATGTACTGCCGTTATTTCGTTATGGCTTTATGTTAACTTCAGTTCGTTAAAGAAGGTTTATTAACTAAGGTATGTTACACCAGTTATTTGAAGCATTTCGAAATCGATTGCTTAATGCATATATACAAGAAAATCGACTTTATACCTAAATATAAGATTACGGAATTCTTCCAAATGTACAGTCGTTATGCCGCCATGGCTTTATGTTAACTTCAGTGCGTTAAAGAAGCTTTATTAACTTAAATATGTTAAACCGGTTATTTGAAGCATTTCGATATCGTTTGCTTAATGCATATATACAAGAAAATCGGCTTTATACCTAAATATAAGATTACGGAATTCTTCCAAATGTACTGTCGTTATGCCACCATGGCTATATATCAACTTCAATACGTTAAAAAAGGTTAATTAACTTAAATATGTTAAACTAATGATTTGATGCATTTAGATATCGATTGCTAAATGTGTATATACAAAAAAAATCGAATTTATGCCTAAATATAAGATTACGGATTTCTTCTACATGCACTGCCGTTATGCAGCCATGGCTTTGTGTTAACTTCAGTGCG
The DNA here is from genome assembly GCA_027475135.1 of Bactrocera correcta. Classification (NCBI taxonomy): domain Eukaryota; kingdom Metazoa; phylum Arthropoda; class Insecta; order Diptera; family Tephritidae; genus Bactrocera; species Bactrocera correcta. The sequence goes on along the minus strand of JAPZAG010001366.1, from coordinate 5,796 downwards.
TTAAAGTAGGTTTGTTAACTTAAATATGTCAAACTAATGATTTGAAGCATTTCGATATCAATTGCTAAATCAGTATATACAAGAAAATCGACTTTATACCTAAATATAAGATTACGTAATTCTTCTAAATGCTTTGCCGTTATGCCTTTAAGGCGTATGTAGACTTCAGTAAGATAAAGAGGGTTAATTAACTTAAATATGTTAAACTAATGATTTGAGGCATTTCGATATCGATTGCTAAATGTGTATATACAAGAAAAATCGACTTTTTACCTAAATATAAGATTACGGAATTCTTCTAAATGCACTGCCGTTATGCAGTTATGGCTTTATGTTAACTTCTGTTCGTTAAAGAAGGTTTATTAACTTAAATATTGTTAAACTAATGATTTGAAGATTTCGAAATCGATTGCTAAATGCATATATACAAAAAAATCTTCTTTATACCTAAATATAAGATTAAGGATTTCTTCCAAATGTACTGTCGTTATGCCGCCATGGCTTTATGTTAATTTCAGTTCGTTAAAGAAGGTTTATTAACTTAGATATATTACACCAGTTATTAGAAGCATTTCGAAATCGATTGCTAAATGCATATATACAAGAAAATCGAATTTATACCTAAATATAAGATTACGGAATTCTTCCAAATGTACTGTCGTTATGCCGCCATGGCTTTATATCAACTTCAATATGTTAAAGAAGGTTAATTAACTTAAATATGTTAAACTAATGATTTGAGGCATTTCGATATCGATTGCTAAATGTGTATATACAACAAAATCGACTTTATACCTAAATATAAGCTTGCGAAATTCTCCCAAATGCACTGCCGTTGTACCGTTATGGCTTTATGTTAATTTCAGTTCGTTAAAGAAGGTTTATTAACTTAGATATATTACACCAGTTATTAGAAGCATTTCGAAATCGATTGCTAAATGCATATATACAAGAAAATCGAATTTATACCTAAATATAAGATTACGGAATTCTTCCAAATGTACTGTCGTTATGCCGCCATGGCTTTATATCAACTTCAATATGTTAAAGAAGGTTAATTAACTTAAATATGTTAAACTTATGATTTGAGGCATTTCGATATCGATTGCTAAATGTGTATATACAACAAAATCGACTTTATACCTAAATATAAGCTTGCGAAATTCTCCCAAATGCACTGCCGTTGTACCGTTATGGCTTTATGTAAACTTCAGTAAGATAAAGAAGGTTAATTAACTTAAATATGTTAAACTAATGATTTGAAGCATTTCGATATCGATTTCTAAATGCGTATGAACAAGAAAATCGACTTTATACCTAAATATAAGATTACGGAATTATTCTAAATGCACTGCCGTTATGTCGCCATGGATTTATGCCAACTTCAGTGCGTTAAAGTAGGTTTGTTAACTTAAATATGTTAAACTAATGATTTGAAGCATTTCAAAATCGATGGCTAAATGCATATATAAAAGAAAATCGACTTTATACCTAAATATATGATTACGGAATTCTTCCAAATGTACTGTCGTTATGCCATCATGGCTTTATATCAACTTCAATACGTTAAAAAAGGTTAATTAACTTAAATATGCTAAACTAATGATTAGATGCATTTAGGTATCGATTGCTAAATGTAAGTATACAAAAAAATCGAATTTATACCTAAATATAAGATTACGGATTTCTTCTACATGCACTGCCGTAATGTCGCCATGGCTTTATGTTACACTAGTTATTTGAAGCATATCGAAATCGTTTGCTTAATGCATATATACAAGAAAACCGATTTTACACCTAAATATATGATTACGGAATTCTTCCAAATGTACTGTCGTTATGCCACCATGGCTTTATATCAACTTCAATACGTTCAAAAAGGTTAATTAACTTAAATATGTTAAACTAATGATTTGAAGCATTTAGATATCGATTGCTAAATGTGTATATACAAAAAAATCGAATTTATACCTAAATATAAGATTACGGATTTCTTCTACATGCACTGCCGTTATGTCGCCATGGCTTTGTGTTAACTTCAGTGCGTTAAAGTAGGTTTGTTAACTTAAATATGTCAAACTAATGATTTGAAGCATTTCGATATCGATTACTAAATGAGTATTACAAGAAAATCGACTTTATACCTAATTAAAAGATTACGTACTTCTTCTAAATGCTTTGCTGTTATGCCGTTAAGCCGTTAAGGCGTTTGTAGACGTCAGTAAGATAAAGAGGGGTTAATTAACTTACATATATTTAACTAATGATTTGAAGCATTTCGATATCGATTACTAAATGAGTATTACAGGAAAATTGACTTTATACCTAAATATAAGATTACGTAATTCTTCTAAATGCTTGCCGTTATGCCTTTAAGGCGTTTATAGACTTCAGTAAGATAAAGAGGGTTAATTAACTTAAATATGTTAAACTAATGATTTGAGGCATTTCGATTTCGATTGCTAAATGTGTATATACAAGAAAATCGACTTTATACCTAAATATATGATAACGGAATTCTTCTACATACACTGCCGTTATGCCGTTAAGGCGTTTGTAGACTTCAGTAAGATAAAGGGGGTTAATTAACTTAAATATGTTAAACTAATGATTTGAGGCATTTCGATATCGATTGCTAAGTGCATATATACAACAAAATCGACTTTATACCTTAATATAAGATTACGGAATTCTTCTAAATGTACTGCCGTTATTTCGTTATGGCTTTATGTTAACTTCAGTTCGTTAAAGAAGGTTTATTAACTAAGGTATGTTACACCAGTTATTTGAAGCATTTCGAAATCGATTGCTTAATGCATATATACAAGAAAATCGACTTTATACCTAAATATAAGATTACGGAATTCTTCCAAATGTACAGTCGTTATGCCGCCATGGCTTTATGTTAACTTCAGTGCGTTAAAGAAGCTTTATTAACTTAAATATGTTAAACCGGTTATTTGAAGCATTTCGATATCGTTTGCTTAATGCATATATACAAGAAAATCGGCTTTATACCTAAATATAAGATTACGGAATTCTTCCAAATGTACTGTCGTTATGCCACCATGGCTATATATCAACTTCAATACGTTAAAAAAGGTTAATTAACTTAAATATGTTAAACTAATGATTTGATGCATTTAGATATCGATTGCTAAATGTGTATATACAAAAAAATCGAATTTATGCCTAAATATAAGATTACGGATTTCTTCTACATGCACTGCCGTTATGCAGCCATGGCTTTGTGTTAACTTCAGTGCGTTAAAGTAGGTTTGTTAACTTAAATATGTCAAACTAATGATTTGAAGCATTTCGATATCAATTGCTAAATCAGTATATACAAGAAAATCGACTTTATACCTAAATATAAGATTACGTAATTCTTCTAAATGCTTTGCCGTTATGCCTTTAAGGCGTATGTAGACTTCAGTAAGATAAAGAGGGTTAATTAACTTAAATATGTTAAACTAATGATTTGAGGCATTTCGATATCGATTGCTAAATGTGTATATACAAGAAAATCGACTTTTTACCTAAATATAAGATTACGGAATTCTTCTAAATGCACTGCCGTTATGCAGTTATGGCTTTATGTTAACTTCTGTTCGTTAAAGAAGGTTTATTAACTTAAATATGTTAAACTAATGATTTGAAGATTTCGAAATCGATTGCTAAATGCATATATACAAAAAAATCTTCTTTATACCTAAATATAAGATTAAGGATTTCTTCCAAATGTACTGTCGTTATGCCGCCATGGCTTTATGTTAATTTCAGTTCGTTAAAGAAGGTTTATTAACTTAGATATATTACACCAGTTATTAGAAGCATTTCGAAATCGATTGCTAAATGCATATATACAAGAAAATCGAATTTATACCTAAATATAAGATTACGGAATTCTTCCAAATGTACTGTCGTTATGCCGCCATGGCTTTATATCAACTTCAATATGTTAAAGAAGGTTAATTAACTTAAATATGTTAAACTAATGATTTGAGGCATTTCGATATCGATTGCTAAATGTGTATATACAACAAAATCGACTTTATACCTAAATATAAGCTTGCGAAATTCTCCCAAATGCACTGCCGTTGTACCGTTATGGCTTTATGTTAATTTCAGTTCGTTAAAGAAGGTTTATTAACTTAGATATATTACACCAGTTATTAGAAGCATTTCGAAATCGATTGCTAAATGCATATATACAAGAAAATCGAATTTATACCTAAATATAAGATTACGGAATTCTTCCAAATGTACTGTCGTTATGCCGCCATGGCTTTATATCAACTTCAATATGTTAAAGAAGGTTAATTAACTTAAATATGTTAAACTTATGATTTGAGGCATTTCGATATCGATTGCTAAATGTGTATATACAACAAAATCGACTTTATACCTAAATATAAGCTTGCGAAATTCTCCCAAATGCACTGCCGTTGTACCGTTATGGCTTTATGTAAACTTCAGTAAGATAAAGAAGGTTAATTAACTTAAATATGTTAAACTAATGATTTGAAGCATTTCGATATCGATTTCTAAATGCGTATGAACAAGAAAATCGACTTTATACCTAAATATAAGATTACGGAATTATTCTAAATGCACTGCCGTTATGTCGCCATGGATTTATGCCAACTTCAGTGCGTTAAAGTAGGTTTGTTAACTTAAATATGTTAAACTAATGATTTGAAGCATTTCAAAATCGATGGCTAAATGCATATATACAAGAAAATCGACTTAATACCTAAATATAAGATTACAGAATTCTTCTAAATGCACTGCCGTTATACCATTATGGCTTTATCTTAACTTTAGTGCGTTAAAGAAGCTTTATTAAACCAGTTATTTGAAGCATTTCGATATCGATTGCTTAATGCATATTTACAAGAAAATCGACTTTATACCTAAATATAAGATTACGGAATTCTTCCAAATGTACTGTCGTTATGCCGCCATGGCTTCATATCAACTTCAATACGTTAAAGAAGGATAATTAACTTAAATATGTTAAACTAATGATATGAAGCATTTCGATATCGATTGCTAAATGTGTATATACAAAAAAATCGAATTTATACCTAAATATAAGATTACGGATTTCTTCTACATGCACTGCCGTTATGCCGCCATGGCTTTGTGTTAACTTCATTGCGTTAAAGTAGGTTTGTTATCTTAAATATGTTAAACTAATGATTTGAAGCATTTCGATATCGAATGCTAAATGAGTATATACAAGAAAATCGACTTTATACCTAAATATAAGATTACCTAATTCTTCTAAATGTACTGTCGTTATGCCGTTGAGGCGTTTGTAGACTTCAGTAAGATAAAGAGGATTAATTAACTTAAATATGTTAAACTAATGATTTGAGGCATTTCGATATCGATTGCTAAATGTGTATATACAAGCAAATCGACTTTATATCTAAATATAAGATTACGGAATTCTTCTAAATGCACTGCCGTTATGCCGTTATGGCTTTATGTTAACTTCTGTTCGTTAAAGAAGGTTAATTAACTAAAATATGTTAAACTAATGATTTGAAGCATTTCGATATCGATTGCTAAATGTGCATATACAAAAAATCGAATTTATACCTAAATAGAAGATTACGGAATTCTTCTACATGCACTGCCGTTTTGCCGCCATGGCTTTGTGTTAACTTCAGTGCGTTAAGGTAGGTTTGTTAACTTAAATATGTTAAACTAATGATTTGAAGCATTCCGCTATCGATTGCTAAATGAGTATATGCAAGAAAATCGACTTTATACCTAAATATAAGG
>JAPZAG010000142.1:0-76752 GCA_027475135.1 Bactrocera correcta | reverse complement strand
TTAACTTAAATATGTTAAAATAATGATTTGAAGCATTTCGATATCGATTGCTAAATGTGTAAATACAAGAAAATCGAATTTATACCTAAATATAAAATTATAATATTACGGAATTCTTCTAAATGCACTGCCGTTATACCGTTAAAGCTTTATGTAGACTTCAGTAAGCTAAAAAGCGTTTATTGACTTTATATGTTGAACTAATGATATGAAGCATTTCGATATCGATACATAAATGTGTATATACAAGAAAATCGACTTTATACCTAAATATAAGATTACGGGATTCTTCTACATGCACTGCCGTTATGCCGCCGTAGCTATATGCCAACTTCAGATCGTTAAAGAAGGTTTATTAACATAAATATGTTAAACGAATGATTTGAAGCATTTCGATATCGATAGCTAAATGTGTATATACAAGAAAATCGACTTTATACCTAAATATAAGATTACGGAATTCTTCTACATGCACTGCCGTTATGCCGCCATGGCTATATGCAAACTTCAGATCGTTAAAGAAGGTTTATTAACATAAATATGTTAAACGAATGATTTGAAGCATTTCGATATCGATAGCTAAATGTGTATATACAAGAAAATCGACTTTATACCTAAATATAAGATTACGGAATTCTTCTACATGCACTGCCGTTATGCCGCCATGGCTATATGCCAACTTCAGATCGTTAAAGAAGGTTTATTAACTTAAATATGTTAAACGAATGATTTGAAGCATTTCGATATCGATTGCTAAATGTTTATATACAAGAAAATCGACTTTATACCTAAATATAAGACTGCGGAATTCTTCCAAATGTACTGTCGTTATGCCGCCATGGCTTTATATCAACTTCAATACGTTAAAGAAGGTTAATTAACTTAAATATGTTAAACTAACGATTTATAGCATTTCGTTATCGATTGCTAAATGTGTATTTACAAGAAAATCGAATTTATACCTAAACATAAGATTACGGAATTCTTCCAAATGTACTGTCGTTATGCCGCCATGGCTTTATATCACCTTCATTACGTTAAAGAAGGTTAACTATCTTAAATATGTTAAACTAATGATTTGAAGCATTTCGATATCGATTGCTAAATGTGTAAATACAAGAAAATCGACTTTATACCTAAATATAAAATTATAATATTACGGAATTCTTCTAAATGCACTGCCGTTATACCGTTATGGCTTTATGTAGACTTCAGTAAGCTAAAAAGCGTTTATTGACTTTATATGTTAAACTAATGATATGAAGCATTTCGATATCGATATATAAATGTGTATATACAAGAAAATCGGCTTTATACCTAAATATAAGATTACGGAATTCTTCTACATGCACTGCCGTTATGCCGCCATGGCTATATGCCAACTTCAGATCGTTAAAGAAGGTCTATTAACATAAATATGTTAAACGAATGATTTGAAGCATTGCGATATCGATAGCTAAATGTGTATATACTAGAAAATCGACTTTATACCTAAATATAAGATTACGGAATTCTTCTACATGCACTGCCGTTATGCCGCCATGGCTATATGCCAACTTCAGATCGTTAAAGAAGGTTTATTAACTTAAATATGTTAAACGAATGATTTGAAGCATTTCGATATCGCTTGCTAAATGTTTATATACAAGAAAATCGACTTTATACCTGAATATAAGACTGCGGAATTCTTCCAGATGTACTGTCGTTATGCCGCCATGGCTTTATATCAACTTCAATACGTTAAAGAAGGTTAATTTACTTAAATATGTTAAACTAATGATTTTAAGCATTTCGATATCGATTGCTAAATGCGTATATACAACAAAATCGACCTTATACCTAAATATAAGATTACGGAATTCTTCTAAATGCACTGTCGTTATGCCGCCATGGCTTTATATCACCTTCATTACGTTAAAGAAGGTTAACTAACTTAAATATGTTAAACTAATGATTTGAAGATTTTCGATATCGATAGCTAAATGTGTATGTACAACAAAATAGACTTTATACCTAAATATAAGATAACGGAATTCTTCTACATGCACTGCCGTTATGCCGCCATAGCTATATGCCAACTTCAGATCGTTAAAGAAGGTTTATTAACATAAATATGTTAAACGAATGATTTGAAGCATTTCGATGTCGGTAGCTAAATGTGTATATACAAGAAAATCGACTTTATAACTAAATATAAGATTACGGAAATCTTCCAAATGTACTGTCCCTATGCCGCCATGGCTATATGCCAACTCCAGATCGTTAAAGAGGGTTAATTAACTTAGATATGTTAAACTAACGATTTATAGCATTTCGTTATCGATTGCTAAATGTGTATTTACAAGAAAATCGAATTTATACCTAAACATAAGATTACGGAATTCTTCCAAATGTACTGTCGTTATGGCTTTATATCAACTTCAATACGTTAAAGAAGGTTAATTAACTTAAATATGTTAAACTAACGAGTTGAAGCATTTCGATATCGCTTGCTAAATGTGTATTTACAAGAAAATCGAATTTATACATAAACATAAGATTACGGAATTCTTCCAAATGTACTGTCGTTATGGCTTTATATCAACTTCAATACGTTAAAGAAGGTTAACTAACTTAAATATGTTAAACTAATGCTTTGAAGCATTTCGATATTGCTTGCTAAATGAGTATATACAAGAAAGTCGAATTTATACCTAAATATAAGATAACGGAGTTCTTCTAAATGCAGTGCAGTTATACCGTTAAGGCTTTATGTAGACTTCAGTGCGTTAAAGAAGGTTTATTAACTTAAATATATTAAACTTATGAGATGAAGCATATCGATATCGATTGCTAAATGTGTATATACAAGAAAATCGACTTTATAACTAAATATAAGGTTACGGAATTCTTCCAAATGTACTGTCGTTATGGCTTTATATCAACTTCAATACGTTAAAGAAGGTTAATTAACTTAAATATGTTAAACTAACGAGTTGAAGCATTTCGATGTCGCTTGCTTAATGTGTATTTACAAGAAAATCGAATTTATACATAAACATAAGATTACGGAATTCTTCCAAATGTACTGTCGTTATGGCTTTATATCAACTTCAATACGTTAAAGAAGGTTAACTAACTTAAATATGTTAAACTAATGATTTGAAGCATTTCGATATCGCTTGCTAAATGAGTATATACAAGAAAGTCGAATTTGTACCTAAATATAAGATTACGGATTTTTTCTACATGCACTGCCGTTATGCCGCCATGGCTTTGTGTTAACTTCAGTGCGTTAAAGTAGGTTTGTTAACTTAGATATGTTAAACTAACGATTTATAGCATTTCGTTATCGATTGCTAAATGTTTATATACAAGAAAATTGACTGTATACTTAAATATAAGTCTGCGGAATTCTTCCAAATGTTCTGTCGTTATGCCGTAATGGCTTTATAGCAACTTCAATACGTTAAAGAAGGTTAATTAACTGAAATATGATAAACTTATGATTTGAAGCATTTCGGTATCGATTGCTAAATGCGTATATACTAGAAAATCGACTTTATACCTAAATATAAATTACGGAATGCTTCTAAATACACTGTCGTTATGCCGCCATGGCTTTATATTACCTTCATTACGTTAAAGAAGGTTAACTAACATAAATATGTTAAACAAATGATTTGAAGATTTTCGATATCGATTGCTAAATGTGTAAATACAAGAAAATCGACTATATACCTAAATATAAGATTACGGAACTCTTCTACCTGCACTGTCGTTATGCTGCCATGGCTTTATATCACCTTCATTACGTTAAAGAAGGTTAATTAGCTTAAATATGTTAAACTAATGATTTGAAGCATTTCGATATGGTTTGCTAAATGTGTATATACAAGAAAATCGACTTTTACCTAAATATAAAATTAAAACATTACGGATATCTTCTAAATGCACTGCCGTTATACTGTAAAGGCTTTATGTAGACTTCAGTAAGCTAAAAAGCGTTTATTAACTTAATATGTTAAACTAATGATTTGAAGCATTTCGATATCTATAGCTAAATGTGTATATACAAGAAAATCGACTTTATACATAAATATAAGACTACGGAAATCTTCCAGATGTATTGTCGTTATGCCGCCATGGCTTTCTGCCAACTTCCGTTCGTTAAAGAAGGTTTATTAACTTACATATGTTAACTAAATAATGATTTGAAGCATTTCGATATCGATAGCTAAATGTGTATATACAAGGAAATCGACTTTATACCTAAATATAAGATTACGGAATTCTTCAACATGCACTGCCGTTATGCCGCCATGGCTATATGCCAACTTCAGATCGTTAAAGAAGGTTTATTAACTTAAATATGTTAAACGAATGATTTGAAGCATTTCGATATCGATTGCTAAATGTTTATATACAAGAAAATCGACTTTATACCTAAATATAAGACTGCGGAATTCTTCCAAATGTACTGTCGTTATGCCGCCATGGCTTTATATCAACTTCAATACGTTAAAGAAGGTTAATTAACTTAAATATGTTAAACTAACGATTTATAGCATTTCGTTATCGATTGCTAAATGTTTATATACAAGAAAATCGACTTTATACCTAAATATAAGATTACGGAATTCTTCCAAATGTACTGTCGTTATGCCGCCATGGCTTTATATCAACTTCAATACGTTAAAGAAGGTTAATTAACTTAAATATGTTAAACTAATGATTTGAAGCATTTCGATATCGATTGCTAAATGCGTATATACAACAAAATCGACTTTATACCTAAATATAAGATTACGGAATTCTTCTAAATGCACTGTCGTTATGCCGCCATGGCTTTATATCACCTTCATTACTTTAAAGAAGGTAAATCAACTTAAATATGTTAAACAAATGATTTGCAGCATTTCGATATCGATTGCTAAATGTGTAAATACAAGAAAATCGACTTTATACCTAAATATAAAATTACAACATTACGGAATTCTTCTAAATGCACTGCCGTTATACCGTTAAGGCTTTACGTAGACTTCAGTAAGCTAAAAAGCGTTTATTAACTTAATATGTTAAACTAATGATAGGAAGCATTTCGATATCGCTAGCTAAATGTGTATATACAAGAAAATCGACTTTATACCTAAATATAAGATTACGGAATTCTTCTACATGCACTGCCGTTATGCCGCCATGGCTTATGCCAACTTCAGATCGTTAAAGAAGGCTAATTAACATAAATATGTTAAACGAATGATTTGAAGCATTTCGATATCGATAGCTAAATGTGTATATTTAAGAAAATCGACTTTATACCTAAATATAAGATTACGGAGTACTCCTCCATGCACTGCCGTTATGCCGCCATGACTTTATGCCAACTTCCGTTCACTAAAGAAGGTTAATTAACTAAAATATGTTAAAATAATGATTTGAAGCATTTCGATATCGATTGCTAGATGCGTATATACAACAAAATCGACTTTATACCTAAATATAAGATTACGGAATTCTTCTAAATGCACTGTCGTTATGCCGCCATGGCTTTATGTCACCTTCGTTGCTGTAAAGAAGGTTAACTAACTTAAATATATTAAACTAATGATTGGAAGCATTTCGATATCGATAGCTAAATGTGTATATAAATTATAATTTTACTTTCAATTAATTTTAAATATCAGCTTTATTTTATTAAAGTATTTTTACAAAAATGATCTTAAAATACTGTCTTCTTTTAGCAACCAACGTGTCCTGCTAAAAGGTCTAATTGCAACAGACCGCACTGCTGTTAATTCTGATTGGAACAACTAAACCTCGCTCTCTGTTACATCTCGCTGTTAGCTGCTCAGTTTGCTCTCACCTTAGTTCGCCCACGCTTGTTTTCGAACTATTGGCCATGTTAAGTCGCAGTTCTCCATCCAATGATCGCTTTCACGGCAGTTGGTTCGCACTTGCTTTACAACTGCTGGGATGTAAAGTAGTAGCTGTTAACTACAGTGATCTCTCTCACAGCGTTCGGTGCACACATGCCTAACAGCTTTTGTTAATGCTTTTACGTGGGTGACCAGCAGTTATTACTGCTTAACTTATACAAGAAAATCGACTTTATACCTAAATATAAGATAACGGAATTCTTCTAAATGCACTGCCGTTATGCCGCCATGGATATATGCCAACTTCAGATCGTTAAAGAAGGTTTATTAACATAAATATGTTAAACTAATGAGTTGAAGCATCTCGATATCGATCGCTAAATGTGTATATACAAGAAAATCGACTTTTTACATAAATATAAGACTACGGAATTCTTCCAAATGTACTGTCGTTATGCCGCCATGTCCTTAAGCTAACTTCAGTTCGTTAAAGAAGGTTTATTAACTTAAATATATTAAACCAGTTATTTGAAGCATTTCGATATCGATTGCATATATACCAGAAAATCGACTTTATACCTGAATATAAGATTACGGAATTCTTCTAAATGCACTGTCGTTATGCCGCTATAGCTTCATATCACCTTCATTACTTTAAAGAAGGTAAATCAACTTAAATATGTTAAACTAATGATTTGACGCATTTCGATATCGACTGCTAAATGTGTATGTACAACAAAATCGACTTTATACCTAAATATATGATTACGGAATTCATATAAATATACTGCCGTTATGCTGTTATGGCTTTATGTAAACTTCAGTAAGATAAAGAATTCTTCTAAAAGCACTGCCGTTATGCCGCCATGGCCTTAAGCCAACTTCAGTTCGTTAAAGAAGGTTTATTAACTTAAATATGTTAAACTTATGATTTGAAGCATTTCGTTATCGATTGCTAAATGTTTAAATACAAGAAAATCGACTTTATAACTAAATATAAGATTACGGAAATCTTCCAAATGTACTGTCCCTATGCCGCCATGGCTATATGCCAACTCCAGATCGTTAAAGAGGGTTAATTAACTTAGATATGTTAAACTAACGATTTATAGCATTTCGTTATCGATTGCTAAATGTGTATTTACAAGAAAATCGAATTTATACCTAAACATAAGATTACGGAATTCTTCCAAATGTACTGTCGTTATGGCTTTATATCAACTTCAATACGTTAAAGAAGGTTAATTAACTTAAATATGTTAAACTAACGAGTTGAAGCATTTCGATATCGCTTGCTAAATGTGTATTTACAAGAAAATCGAATTTATACATAAACATAAGATTACGGAATTCTTCCAAATGTACTGTCGTTATGGCTTTATATCAACTTCAATACGTTAAAGAAGGTTAACTAACTTAAATATGTTAAACTAATGCTTTGAAGCATTTCGATATTGCTTGCTAAATGAGTATATACAAGAAAGTCGAATTTATACCTAAATATAAGATAACGGAGTTCTTCTAAATGCAGTGCAGTTATACCGTTAAGGCTTTATGTAGACTTCAGTGCGTTAAAGAAGGTTTATTAACTTAAATATATTAAACTTATGAGATGAAGCATATCGATATCGATTGCTAAATGTGTATATACAAGAAAATCGACTTTATAACTAAATATAAGGTTACGGAATTCTTCCAAATGTACTGTCGTTATGGCTTTATATCAACTTCAATACGTTAAAGAAGGTTAATTAACTTAAATATGTTAAACTAACGAGTTGAAGCATTTCGATATCGCTTGCTTAATGTGTATTTACAAGAAAATCGAATTTATACATAAACATAAGATTACGGAATTCTTCCAAATGTACTGTCGTTATGGCTTTATATCAACTTCAATACGTTCAAGAAGGTTAACTAACTTTTTTTTTTTTTTTTTTTTTTTTTTTTTTTTTTTTTTTTTTTTTTTTTTTTTTTTTTTTTTTTTTTTTTTTTTTTTTTTTTTTTTTTTTTTTTTTTTTTTTTTTTTTTTTTTTTTTTTTTTTTTTTTTTTTTTTTTTTTTTTTTTTTTTTTTTTTTTTTTTTTTTTTTTTTTTTTTTTTTTTTTTTTTTTTTTTTTTTTTTTTTTTTTTTTTTTTTTTTTTTTTTTTTTTTTTGTATATAAATTATAATTTTACTTTCAATTAATTTTAAATATCAGCTTTATTTTATTAAAGTATTTTTACAAAAATGATCTTAAAATACTGTCTTCTTTTAGCAACCAACGTGTCCTGCTAAAAGGTCTAATTGCAACAGACCGCACTGCTGTTAATTCTGATTGGAACAACTAAACCTCGCTCTCTGTTACATCTCGCTGTTAGCTGCTCAGTTTGCTCTCACCTTAGTTCGCCCACGCTTGTTTTCGAACTATTGGCCATGTTAAGTCGCAGTTCTCCATCCAATGATCGCTTTCACGGCAGTTGGTTCGCACTTGCTTTACAACTGCTGGGATGTAAAGTAGTAGCTGTTAACTACAGTGATCTCTCTCACAGCGTTCGGTGCACACATGCCTAACAGCTTTTGTTAATGCTTTTACGTGGGTGACCAGCAGTTATTACTGCTTAACTTATACAAGAAAATCGACTTTATACCTAAATATAAGATAACGGAATTCTTCTAAATGCACTGCCGTTATGCCGCCATGGATATATGCCAACTTCAGATCGTTAAAGAAGGTTTATTAACATAAATATGTTAAACTAATGAGTTGAAGCATCTCGATATCGATCGCTAAATGTGTATATACAAGAAAATCGACTTTTTACATAAATATAAGACTACGGAATTCTTCCAAATGTACTGTCGTTATGCCGCCATGTCCTTAAGCTAACTTCAGTTCGTTAAAGAAGGTTTATTAACTTAAATATATTAAACCAGTTATTTGAAGCATTTCGATATCGATTGCATATATACCAGAAAATCGACTTTATACCTGAATATAAGATTACGGAATTCTTCTAAATGCACTGTCGTTATGCCGCTATAGCTTCATATCACCTTCATTACTTTAAAGAAGGTAAATCAACTTAAATATGTTAAACTAATGATTTGACGCATTTCGATATCGACTGCTAAATGTGTATGTACAACAAAATCGACTTTATACCTAAATATATGATTACGGAATTCATATAAATATACTGCCGTTATGCTGTTATGGCTTTATGTAAACTTCAGTAAGATAAAGAATTCTTCTAAAAGCACTGCCGTTATGCCGCCATGGCCTTAAGCCAACTTCAGTTCGTTAAAGAAGGTTTATTAACTTAAATATGTTAAACTTATGATTTGAAGCATTTCGTTATCGATTGCTAAATGTTTAAATACAAGAAAATCGACTTTATAACTAAATATAAGATTACGGAAATCTTCCAAATGTACTGTCCCTATGCCGCCATGGCTATATGCCAACTCCAGATCGTTAAAGAGGGTTAATTAACTTAGATATGTTAAACTAACGATTTATAGCATTTCGTTATCGATTGCTAAATGTGTATTTACAAGAAAATCGAATTTATACCTAAACATAAGATTACGGAATTCTTCCAAATGTACTGTCGTTATGGCTTTATATCAACTTCAATACGTTAAAGAAGGTTAATTAACTTAAATATGTTAAACTAACGAGTTGAAGCATTTCGATATCGCTTGCTAAATGTGTATTTACAAGAAAATCGAATTTATACATAAACATAAGATTACGGAATTCTTCCAAATGTACTGTCGTTATGGCTTTATATCAACTTCAATACGTTAAAGAAGGTTAACTAACTTAAATATGTTAAACTAATGCTTTGAAGCATTTCGATATTGCTTGCTAAATGAGTATATACAAGAAAGTCGAATTTATACCTAAATATAAGATAACGGAGTTCTTCTAAATGCAGTGCAGTTATACCGTTAAGGCTTTATGTAGACTTCAGTGCGTTAAAGAAGGTTTATTAACTTAAATATATTAAACTTATGAGATGAAGCATATCGATATCGATTGCTAAATGTGTATATACAAGAAAATCGACTTTATAACTAAATATAAGGTTACGGAATTCTTCCAAATGTACTGTCGTTATGGCTTTATATCAACTTCAATACGTTAAAGAAGGTTAATTAACTTAAATATGTTAAACTAACGAGTTGAAGCATTTCGATATCGCTTGCTTAATGTGTATTTACAAGAAAATCGAATTTATACATAAACATAAGATTACGGAATTCTTCCAAATGTACTGTCGTTATGGCTTTATATCAACTTCAATACGTTCAAGAAGGTTAACTAACTTAAATATGTTAAACTAATGATTTGAAGCATTTCGATATCGCTTGCTAAATGAGTATATACAAGAAAGTCGAATTTGTACCTAAATATAAGATTACGAATTTTTTCTACATGCACTGCCGTTATGCCGCCATGGCTTTGTGTTAACTTCAGTGCGTTAAAGTAGGTTTGTTAACTTAGATATGTTAAACTAACGATTTATAGCATTTCGTTATCGATTGCTAAATGTTTATATACAAGAAAATTGACTGTATACTTAAATATAAGTCTGCGGAATTCTTCCAAATGTTCTGTCGTTATGCCGTAATGGCTTTATAGCAACTTCAATACGTTAAAGAAGGTTAATTAACTGAAATATGATAAACTTATGATTTGAAGCATTTCGGTATCGATTGCTAAATGCGTATATACCAGAAAATCGACTTTATACCTAAATATAAATTACGGAATGCTTCTAAATACACTGTCGTTATGCCGCCATGGCTTTATATCACCTTCATTACGTTAAAGAAGGTTAACTAACATAAATATGTTAAACAAATGATTTGAAGATTTTCGATATCGATTGCTAAATGTGTAAATACAAGAAAATCGACTATATACCTAAATATAAGATTACGGAACTCTTCTACCTGCACTGTCGTTATGCTGCCATGGCTTTATATCACCTTCATTACGTTAAAGAAGGTTAATTAGCTTAAATATGTTAAACTAATGATTTGAAGCATTTCGATATGGTTTGCTAAATGTGTATATACAAGAAAATCGACTTTTACCTAAAATATAAAATTAAAACATTTACGGATCATCTTCTAATGCACTGCCGTATACTGTAAAGGCTTTATGTAGACTTCAGTAAGCTAAAAAGCGTATATTAACTTAATATGTTGAAACTAATGATTTGACAGCATTTCGATATCTATAGCTAAAGTGTGTATATACAAGAAAATCGACTTTATACATAAATATAAGACTACGGAAATCTTCCAGATGTATTGTCGTTATGCCGCCATGGGCTTCTGCCAACTTCCGTTCGTTAAAGAAGGTTTATTAACTTACATTATGTTAACTAATTAATGATTTGATGCATTTCGATATCGATAGCTAAATGTGTATATACAAGGAAATCGACTTTATACCTAAATATAAGATTACGGAATTCTTCAACATGCACTGCCGTTATGCCGCCATGGCTATATGCCAACTTCAGATCGTTAAAGAAGGTTTATTAACTTAATATGTTAAACGAATGATTTGAAGCATTTCGATATCGATTGCTAAATGTTTATATACAAGAAAATCGACTTAATACCTAAATATAAGACTGCGGAAATTCTTCCAAATGTACTGTCGTTATGCCGCCATGGCTTTATATCAACTTCAATACGTTAAAGAAGGTTAATTAACTTAAATATGTTAAACTAACGATTTATAGCATTTCGTTATCGATTGCTAAATGTTTATATACATAGAAAATCGACTTTATACCTAAATATAAGATTACGGAATTCTTCCAAATGTACTGTCGTTATGCCGCCATGGCTTTATGTCAACTTCAATACGTTAAAGAAGGTTAATTAACTTAAATATGTTAAACTAATGATTTGAAGCATTTCGATATCGATTGCTAAATGCGTATATACAACAAAATCGACTTTATACCTAAATATAAGATTACGGAATTCTTCTAAATGCCACTGTCGTTATGCCGCCATGGCTTTATATCACCTTCATTACTTTTAAAGAAGGTAAATCAACTTAAATATGTTAAACAAATGATTTGCAGCATTTCGATATCGATTGCTAAATGTGTAAATACAAGAAAATCGACTTTATACCTAAATATAAAATTACAACATTACGGAATTCTTCTAAATGCAACTGCCGTTATACCGTTAAGGCTTTACGTAGACTTCAGTAAGCTAAAAAGCGTTTATTATACTTTATATGTTAAACTAATGATAGGAAGCATTTCGATATCGCTAGCTAAATGTGTATATACAAGAAAATCGACTTTATACCTAAATATAAGATTACGGAATTCTTCTACATGCACTGCCGTTATGCCGCCATGGCTATATGCCAACTTCAGATCGTTAAAGAAGGCTAATTAACATAAATATGTAAACGAATGATTTGAAGCATTTCGATATCGATAGCTAAATGTGTATATTAAGAAAATCGACTTTATACCTAAATATAAGATTACGGAGTACTCCTCCATGCACTGCCGTTATGCCGCCATGACTTTATGCCAACTTCCGTTCATTAAAGAAGGTTAACTAACTTAAATATGTTAAACGAATGATTTGAAGCATTTCGATATCGATAGATAAATGTGTATATACACAGAAAATCGACTTTATACCTAAATATAAGATTACGGAATTCTTCCAAATGCACTTCCGTTATACCGTTTTGGCTTTATGTAAACTTCAGTAAGACAAAGAAGGTTAATTAACTAAAAATATGTTAAAATAATGATTTGAAGCATTTCGATATCGATTGCTAGATGCGTATATACAACAAAATCGACTTTATACCTAAATATAAGATTACGGAATTCTTCTAAATGCACTGTCGTTATGCCGCCATGGCTTTATGTCACCTTCGTTGCTGTAAAAGAGGTTAACTAACTTAAATATATTAAACTAATGATTGGAAGCATTTCGATATCGATAGCTAAATGTGTATATAAATTATTATTTTACTTGCAATTAATTTTAAATATCAGCTTTATTTTATTAAAGTATTTTTACAAAAATGATCTTAAAATACTGTCTTCTTTTAGCAACCAACGTGTCCTGCTAAAAGGTCTAATTGCAACAGACCGCACAGCTGTTAATTCTGATTGGAACAACTAAACCTCGCTCTCTGTTACATCTCGCTGTTAGCTGCTCAGTTTGCTCTCACCTTAGTTCGCCCCACGCTTGTTTTCGAACTATTGGCCATGTTAAAGTCGCAGTTCTCCATCCAATGATCGCTTTCACGGCAGTTGGTTCGCACTTGCTTTACACAACTGCTGGGATGTAAAGTAGTAGCTGTTAACTACAATGATCTCTCTCACAGCGTTCGGTGCACCACATGCCTAAACAGCTTTTGATAATGCTTTTACGTGGGTGACCAGCAGTTATTACTGCTTAACTTATACAAGAAAATCGACTTTCTATCCTAAATATAAGATAACGGAATTCTTCTAAATGCACTGCCGTTATGCCGCCATGGATATATGCCAACTTCAGATCGTTAAAGAAGGTTTATTAACATAAATATGTTAAACTAATGAGTTGAAGCATCTCGATATCCGATCGCTAAATGTGTATATACAAGAAAATCGACTTTTTACATAAATATAAGACTACGGAATTCTTCCAATGTACTGTCGTTATGCCGCCATGTCCTTAAGCTAACTTCAGTTCGTTAAAGAAGGTTTATTAACTTAAATATATTAAACCAGTTATTTGAAGCATTTCGATATCGATTGCATATATACCAGAAAATCGACTTTATACCGAATATAAGATTACGGAATTCTTCTAAATGCACTGTCGTTATGCCGCTATAGCTTCATATCACCTTCATTACTTTAAAGAAGGTAAATCAACTTAAATATGTTAAAACTAATGATTTGACGCATTTCGATTATCGACTGCTAAATGTGTATGTACAACAAAATCCGACTTTATACCTAAATATTGATTACGGAAATCATATAAATATACTGCCGTTATGCTGTTATGGCTTTATGTAAACTTCAGTAAGATAAAGAATTCTTCTAAAAGCACTGCCGTTATGCCGCCATGGCCTTAAGCCAACTTCAGTTCGTTGAAGAAGGTTTATTAACTTAAATATGTTAAACTTATGATTTGAAGCATTTCGTTATCGATTGCTAAATGTTTATATACAAGAAAATCGACTTTATACCCTAAATATAAGATTACGGAATTCTTCTAAATGCACTGTCGTTATGCCGCCATGGCTTTATATCACCTTCATTACTTTAAGAAGGTAAATCAACTTAAATATGTTAAACAAATGATTTGAAGCCATTTCGATATCGATTGCTAAATGTTAAATACAAGAAAATCGACTTTATACCTAAATATAAAATTATAACATTACGGAATTCATCTAAATGCACTGCCGTTATACTGTTAAGGCTTTATGTAGACTTCAGTAAGCTAAAAAGCGTTTATTAACTTAATATGTTAAACTAATGATTTGAAGCATTTCGATATCGATAGCTAATGTGTATATACAAGAAAATCGACTTTATTACGTAAATATAAGACTACGGAGTTCTTCCAAATGTATTGTCGTTATGTCGCCATGGCTTTATGCCAACTTCCGTTCGTTAAAGAAGGTTTATTAAATTAAATATGTTAAAGTAATGTTTTGAAGCATTTCGATATCGATTGCTAAGTGTGTATATACGAGAAAATCGACTGTTATACATAAATAAAAGATTATGGAATTCTTCTAAAAGCACTGCCGTTATGCCGCCATGGCCTTAAGCCAACTTCAGTTCGTTTAAGAAGGTTTATTAACTTAAATATGTTAAACTAATGATTCGAAGCATTTCGTTATCGATTGCTAAATGTTTATATACAAGAAAATCGACTTTATACACTAAATATAAGATTACGGAATTCTTCTAAAAGCACTGTCGTTATGCCGCCATGGCCTTAAGCCAACTTCAGTTCGTTAAAGAAGGTTTATTAACTTAAATATGTTAAACTAATGATTTGAAGCATTTCGTTATCGATTGCTAAATGTTTATATACAAGAAAATCGACTTTATACCTAAATATAAGATTACGGAATTCTTCCAAATGTACTGTCGTTATGCCGCCATGGCTTTAAATCACCTTCATTACTTTAAAGAAGGTTAATTACCTTAAATATGTTAAACTAATGATTTGAAGCATTTCGATATCGATTGCTAAATGCGTATGTACAACAAAATCGACTTTATACCTAATTATTAAGATAACGGAATTCATTTAAAATATACTGCCGTTATGCCGTATGGCTCTATGTAAACTTTCATCAAGATAAAGAAGGTTAATTAATCTTAAATATGCTAAACCAGTTTTCTGAAGCATTTCGATATATATTGCTCAATGTGTAAATACAAGAAAATCGATTTTTATACCTAAATATAAAAGTATAACATTACGGAATTCTTCTAAATGCACTGCCGTTATACTGTTAAGGCTTTATGTAGACTTCAGTAAGCTAAAAAGCGTTTATTAACTTAATATGTTAAACTAATGGTTTGAAGCATTTCGATATCGATAGCTAAATGTGCATATACAAGAAAATCGACTTTATACGTAAATATAAGACTACGGAGTTCTTCCAAATGTATTGTCGTTATGTCGCCATGGCTTTATGCCAACTTCCCGTTCGTTAAAGAAGGTTTATTAAATTAAATATATTAAAACTAATGATTTGAAGCATTTCGATATCGATTGCTAAATGTGTGTATACGAGAAAATCGACTTTATACATAAATAAAAGATAACTGAATTCTTCAAAATGCACTGCCGTTATGCCGTTAAGGGCTTTATGTAGACTTCAGTGCGTTAAAGAAGGTTTATTAACTTAAATATGTTAAACTAATGATTTTGAAGCATTTCGGTATCGATTGTTAAATGTGTATATACAAGAAAATCGGCTTTATACCTAAATATAAGATTACGGAACTATTCTACTGCACTGTCGTTATGCCGCCATGGCTTTATATCACCTTCATTGCGGTAAAGAAGGTTAACTAACTTAAATATATTAAACTAATGATTGGAAGCATTTCGATATCGATAGCTAAATGTGTATATACAAGAAAATCGACTTTATACCTAAATATAAGATAACGGAATTCTTCCAAATGTACTGTCGTTATGCCGCCATGGCTTTAAATCCACCTTCATTGCGGTAAAGAAGGTTAATTAACTTAAATATGTTAAACTAATGATTTGAAGCATTTCGATATCGATTGCTATATGCTTATGTACAACAAAATCGACTTTTATACCTAAATATAAGATAACGTAATTCTTCTAAATGCTTTGCCGTATTGCCGTTAAGCCGTTTGTAGACATCAGTAAGATAAAGAAGGTTAATTAACTTAATAATGTTAAACTAATGATTTGAAGCATTTCGATATTGATTGCTAAATGCGGTATATACAAGAAAATTGACTTAATAACTAAATATAAAGATTACGGAACTCTTCCAAATGCACTGTCGTTATGCCGTTAAGGCTTTTGTAGACTTCAGTAAGATAAAGAGGGATAATTAACTGAAATATGTTAAACTAATGATTTGAAGCATTTCGATTTCAATTGGCAAAATGTTTATATAAAAGAAAATCGACTTTATGCCTAAATATAATACTACGGTATCCTTCCAAAATGCCTGCCGTTATGGCTTTATGTCAACTTCAGTTCGCTAAAGGAGGTTTATTAACTTAAATATGTTAAACCAGTTATCTGAAGCGTTTCAATATCGATTGCGAAATGTATATATACAAGAAAATTTACTTTATACCTAAATATAAGATTACGGAATTCTTCCACATGTACTGTCGTTATGCCGCCATGGCTATATGCCAACTTCAGATCGTTAAAGAAGGTTTATTACTTAAATATGTTAAGCTTATGAGTTGAAGCATCTCGATATCGATTGCTGAATGAGTATATACAAGAAAATCGACTTTTATACCTAAATATAAGATAACGGAATTCTTCCGAATGCACTGTCGTTACGCCGTTAAGGCTTTTGTAGACTTTAGTAAGATAAAGAGGGTTAATTAGCTTAAATATGTTAAACTAATGATTTGAAGCATTTCGATATCGATTGCTAAATGCGTGTATACAAGAAAATTGACTTTATACCTAAATATAAGATTACGGAACTCTTCCAAATGCACTGCCGTTATGCCGTTAAGGCTTTTGTAGACTTCAGTAAGATAAAGAGCGTTAATTAACTCAAATATGTTAAACTAATGATTTGAAGCATTTCAATATCGATTGCTAAATGTGTATGTACAACAAACTCGACTTTATACCTAAATATAAGATAACGGAATTCATATAAATATACTGCCGTTATGGCTTTATGTTAACTTCAGTAAGATAAAGAGGGTTAATTAACTTAAATATGTTTAAACTTATGATTTGAAGCATTTCGATATCGATTGCTAAATGCGTATATACAAGAAAATTGACTTAATACCTAAATATAAGATTACGGAACTCTTCCAAATGCACTGCCGTTATGCCGTTAAGGCTTTTGTAGACTTCAGTAAGAGAAAGAGCGTTTATTAACTTAAATATGTTACACTATTGATTTGAAGCATTTCGATATCGATTGTTAAATGCCTATATACAAGAGAATTGACTTTATACCTAAATATAAGATTACGGAATTCTTCTACATGCACTGTCGTTATGCCGCCATGGCTTTATATCACCTTCATTACGTTAAAGATGGTTAATTAACTTTAATATGTTAAACTAATGATTTAAAGCATTTCAATGTCGATTGCTAAATGCGTATATCCAAGGAAATCGACTTAATATCTAAATATAAGATTACGGAACTCTTCCAAATGCACTGCCGTTATGCCGTTAAGGCTTTTGTAGACTTCAGTAAGATAAAGAGGGTTAATTAACTTAAATATGTTAAACTAATGATTTGAAGCATTTCGATTTCAATTGCAAAATGTTTATATACAAGAAAATCGACTTTATGCCTGTTCACATGAGCTATGAGCGTTCTGCAGCATCCCACATCACATCATCACATCACCACATATCATCACACATCACATCATATCACGTCACAACACCTCATCACACAACAGCTCACAGCATAACCCCAATACCCCGATCATTACTACAACACTGCAACACAACAACCATACGATCATCAACAAGACGACTCGTAATGTCAGCTAATTTCACCACCCAAACCATCAAAAGGGATTGATTCGACCGGGATTAGCTTCTTACCGTTTTCAACCGTGAAACAAGGCAGTCGTCCGCGAATTCAGTTTTTTACCAATTTTTCGTATCGCAACTATCACCGCAATTTCTTTTTTTCATCCAAACCGTGAAGCACCGAGCTCGCCATCAGTGTCCAACATTGGAATCTACATATTTATTAATATATATTAAATACACCGAAGTGTATACGAAAAACCCAAGTTTTTTATTGTGAAATAAAAAAGTGATTATTAGAATTATAACGTGTGAAAACCAGTGCCTTTTGTTTACTTTCCAACTCATAGGTATACGACAAAAGGTAAGTATTACCCAGTGCCACACGTTACTAAGTGGTCCTTCGAGCCTTTCAGAAAGGCACCTAAGCAAAAAAAAAAAAAAAAAAACACAATAATAATTAAATACAAATTTTAATAACCACCAAACAAGTGCGCAAGTGCATGAAGCACAAAATTCAGCAAAAAGAAGAAGAGTTTAAGTGAAAAAAGTGAACGTGAAACAAATTAAAGAACAAAGTTACAGTGAAAAACGAAACAAACCACAATCGCACAGAAAATAGAAAGTGATGTGAAAAAGATACAAAAAAGAAAATTGAAACATAAAGTGAAAAAAAAAAAACCTACTAACATCAAAACGGGCGCGATATTAATACAACAAAGTTTAAAAACCATAAAACCTAATATCAAAACGGGCGCGGTAAAAGTACAAAGTTGAACAAACATACAAACATTAAAACTAAAGCAGCAAACAGGCGATAGTACATACATATGTACACAAATCACAATTACCATAAATTTACGGGAGACTACACCAACAAACAACAAAGTCAAGGAGAGCAAATCATCAGGGACAGCGCTGGACGTACATAAGAGGAACAGGAACGGAAAGAAACACGAAAAAGAGTAATGGTTCAATGACCCAAAACCCTTGGCAGAATAAAAGTTAGTCCGTTCCATATTTACTTTACTATATAAAAATATATAAATTAAATTTTTATGCAAATATATATGTATGTATGTTAAGGTACAGTTTTGACGGTATTTCGGGACACCGTTAACTGTTCTTAACAGTTCGATATATGTATATCTACAAAAAATAATAACTGCAAAAAAGTACAGTACCCGCTTTTTGCTTAGCTTGTGTCGTTAGGCACCCGATTATATTTCAAAAATAAAAAAAAAAAAAAAAAAAAATTTTTTTAAGTCAAGTATATCTTGCAATAAATTCTTGCGATACCCCTTGGGCTATAAATAAAAGCAACAAGCAGGAATCGCTCAAACCCTAAGCAAAGGCGGAAGATACTAAAAGAAAACGAAATACATATATACATACATATATAAAAAGGGAAACATACATATAATATAAGCATATCCCCAAAATTTGCAAGTCTTCCGTTTGATATACAGATGTGCATGTTTACATACATATATGCATACACAATCATATGGTACATACATACATAATATAATTTAGCATAAAGCTAGAACACATAATAATACCAAATAATACCAAACTACCTGCTTGTATGTAAAAATCGCTTAGAGCATTCAAGCAAGGTAGGTAAAAAAAAAAAAAAAGGATAAAGAAATAATAGAGAAAAAAAAGGCATTACATTTATGTACATATGTACCTATGCGCCGGTAAACATATGCAGCTCCCGTGCGACATACATCAACTTATATACATAATTATAAATATATAAACATACATATATTATTTATTTCAATTTTCTTTTTCTATTTTCTAATAATAGTTCACATTTGAACTACTATTCAACACATATACATACATAGATCATTACATAAATATATGTATAAACATATACATATTATATATTTCTATTTTTTCCGCGCGTTTATACATTTATGTGCGATTAGCGAAGTGTTATATGTTACACTTTTATAACATATATACATACATATTTAGCGAATTGATAACTACAAGGGATACGAGAAAAGCTAAACAAAAGCAAACGTATAAAGCATATGCATATGCAAACAAAAAAAACAAAAAAAAAAATTTTACGTATTTTATTTTTCTTTCGCGTTCTTGATTCGTGCAGATACAATTATACAAAATAAGCGCGAGTGAACTGAAGATACTTTGATACACTTTAAAAAAATTTTCAGTCACATTAAAAAAAAAAAAAAAAAAAAAACGAACTTTTTAAAAAAAAAAAAAAAAGAATAAAATCTTGCGGTAGGAAACGAAAATTTGATAACATAATATATTTTACAAAATATATATATTTTTTCAAAAATAAATCTTCTAGTAACAAAATTTTTAATTCATAATTTTTCTTTTTTACTACATTGCTGTATCAATATTAATTTTGAAACAATTATTTATTTGACAAAGCTTTAAGCTAAAAGCTTCAAACTATATTCAAATTAATGCAATCTGACAAATCAAAAGAGGTTAAGCCAAAAACACCTCTATCGTTAGAAATTCCTAAAATGGTTGATGATGATAAATCACAAAGCACGCCTGCAGAAGCTACACGCTCGAAGCAGAGTATAAAAAAAAAAGATCAAAAGATCAGACAATATCTAGATTCATCACAGAAAGTGACAGTTTTATAAGATATTGTACAAGATTCCAAGCTTCCCCTATTACTGACATCACAGAATCAGTTTTAAATATAAAACTAGAAAGTGTGAACAATCTCTGGGCTCGCCTTCTGGCAGCGTACGATACAGTACTAGATACTGACGACGCAGAACTCCCAGAAAACGCAAAAGCTTCGGCGACAGCCAAATGTGATAACTGCCGCGATCAGTATGAGTTAACAAAGGGAATGATAAATGAACAAATAAGTTTAGTAAGGCCAAGTAGAGCCACTACTCCCCCTCCCAGAGTAGTTACAACACCAAAAGAAGACCTAGATAAAGGCATGTATCTAAAGGTACCAGCTTGTGATACTGAAGTTTTCAATGGATGTTATGACCAGTGGCCGTCCTTCCGGGACATGTTCACTGCCGTTTATATAAACCATCCTAAACTCTCACAAGCACAAAAGTTATACCATCTAAGGTACAAAACAAAAGGGGAAGCAGGCAGTATCGTCAAGCGATTCGCTTTAAATGACGAAAATTTTAAGCTGGCTTGGGAAGCACTAGTCGAAAGATACGAAAATGGAAGGGTTATGATAGAAAACCCAATAAAAACATTATTACATCTACCAAAAATTCAAAAAGAAACCAGCCAGGAATTTCAAAATTTATACTCGACAGTGACTAATTGCATATCAGTGTTAAAAACACAAAATATCTCTACAGAATCGTGGGACCCCATCATAGTAACTATTTGTGCAGAAACTCTCCTGATGCTGCGTTACTACGATGGGAACAATCACTTGTGGAAAGAAAAAAAATGCCCACATGGGAGCAAATGAAAGCATTCCTCACTGCTCAATACGAGATAGCTGAGCGAATTGACAACAAAAATATAAATCTAAAAAGTCATCAAAATGACTCAAGTAAAAACTTGTTTAAACCTCAAGCCAGCAATAATATGCCATACAATAGACACGTTAATAAAAGTCACACTTTCGTGTCAAACCAAACTAATAAATGGCAACCAGTATGTGAAATTTGTAAAGGAGGTCATAACATAAGATCTTGCGAGAGATTTAAAAAATTATCCGTTTCTGACAGAAACAATCTTGTCAGACAACATAAACTTTGCATCAACTGTCTGTCGAATGCTCATACGACAAAAGACTGTGAAAGCAAATTTAGTTGTGTGTACTGTCAACGAAGACATCACTCATTGCTTCATATTACAAATTTTCAAAATATGAAGCAAAATCAATTTCATAAAACCACCGGGTTAGTCACTACAACCAAAAGTGATAATCCCGAAATCTCAAATCCCGAAAAAAGGGAAGAACAACCATGTTGCTCTAAAGCAGCAAAAATTCAAGCTCTTCATTCAGAAAATGAAAGCAAAATTCTTTTACCCACTGCGGTCATCACCATAGCACATAAGGTTGATTTATTCAAACTAAGAGCACTAATAGATCAAGGATCTCAAAGATCCTTTATATCATCAAAAGCTCAAAATCGGCTCAAATTGCCAATAAAACATTCAAATTTCCAAATCTCGGGAATGGGCGGAAGAATTATCCAAAATTCGAACAAAATATGCCCAATTACCATAGTATCTCCAAATGCGGATATTAGAATAGATGCGCAAGCCATCGTTCTACCGCAACTTACAAATTTGCTTCCAAGCTATGAAGTAAATAAAGTACACTGGGAAAAATGCTCACATCTTAAATTAGCAGATCCCAATTGTCATACCCCATCACAAATCGACATGTTATTAGGCAGTGACTTAATACCTCAAATAATTCTTGAAGGTATTGAGAAAATCTCCAATAAATTGTTAGCCCAAAATACAGTCTTTGGGTGGATTATTAGTGGCCAAGTCCATGAAAAAATCAATTCTTTCACCACACAAGTGGAAAATATCTCAAACGAGTTCTTAAGTAATCAACTCAAAAAATTCTGGGAAATAGAAGAATTACCCCAAATCACACAGCTTTCAGAAGACGATCAGGCATGCGAAGCCTATTACAAATCCACAACAACAAGAAACGAACATGGTCGTTATGTTGTGCGATTACCTTTCAAACCAACTTTCCCTGAAACCATAGCTCTAGGCCACTCTAGAATATCAGCAGTCCAGCAATTTCTAAGCCTGGAAAAAAGCCTGATAAAGAAAAGGGAGCTTAAATCGGCATACGATAATGTGATGGACGAATATCTGGACCTCAATCCTATGGAAGAAGCTGTACCATATGAAAAGTTATCTAAAAGTAGATATTTATCTTTTTGTCTGCCACATCATGGGGTAATAAGACCTGATAAAATTACAACAAAAGTACGAGTGGTTTTCAATGCCTCAAAGTGTACGAGCTCAGGCAAATCCCTCAATGATGTACTATACACAGGGCCAACATTACAACCTGATCTCATGTTGCTAATTCTAAATTGGCGCATGTTTAAATACGTTTTCAATGGGGATGTAGAAAAAATGTACAGACAAATTCTAGTACATGAAGATGATCAAGATTTCCAACGTATAGTCTTCCGGAAATCAAGTAATAGTCCAATCAGCGACTACAAACTTAAAACCGTCACCTTTGGCATCAATTGCGCACCCTATTTGGCGATCAGGACACTACATGAAGTGGCAAAAACAAATGCAACAAATTTGCCTTTAGCTTCTTCTGTGTTGCAAACACAAACATACGTGGACGACATACTATCAGGTAGCCACAGTATCGCATTAGCACGCGAGTCACTATCGCAAGTGATCGAAGCATTAAAATCAGCAGGTTTCCCCCTAAAGAAAATTACTTCAAATCACCCTGATATAATAAAAGACATTAAAAAAGAAGACTTATTAGATACAGACTTCCTTAAATTTGAAAAGGCTAGTACTACTAAAACTCTAGGAATTCAATGGAATGCGATAACAGATCAATTCTCATATACAATTGAGTCAATATCTGCAATGTCCGCCATTACAAAACGCCAAATACTTTCCTCGGTGGCAAAACTTTTCGACCCCGCAGGATGGCTTTCGCCAATAATGATTCAAGCAAAAATCCTCATTCAAGAATTGTGGCAAGATGGCACTGAATGGGATGAACAGGTGAAACCTTTACGTTTAGCGAAATGGGTTCAATTTGCTAACAATTTACATACTATATCTGAAATTCGAATCCCTCGATGGGTAAATTTCACACCTCACATTAACACAGAATTACACGGTTTCTGTGATGCCTCCGAAAAGGCATATTGCGCAGCAGTTTACGTACGCACACAGTACGATAACAAAATATCTGCACACCTCTTGGTAGCCAAAGCCAAAGTTGCACCTTTGAAGACACTCAGTCTGCCACGGCTTGAACTGAATGGTGCTCTTCTGTTAGCAAAATTAATTTCCATTGTCCAAACCCATCTCAAATTAAACGATCATAAAATGTATCTTTGGTCAGACTCAGAGATAGTTTTAGCATGGTTAGAAAAACCACCCTATTGCTGGAAGACCTATGTGTCTAACCGAATATCCCAAATTTTAGACCTGGTTGGCCCAGCAAAATGGCAACATGTTGCAAGTGCAGATAACCCAGCGGATCTTGGGACAAGAGGTTGCAAGCCATTGCACCTCACCAGCACTACACTCTGGTGGAATGGTCCTACATGGCTAACAGAATCACAAGAATTCTGGCCAAGGTCTCCCGCTCGTAATATAATACCGCCGGAAAGTCGGAAAATTGAAAATTTTCATATCATTCCAGAAGAGGATGATATTCTCCACAGATTTTCGTCATTTGCTAGAGCACTAAGAGTAGTCGCTTACATGCACAAATTCATTCAAAGACTTAAACTAAAAATGAAAGGAGCACCAAATGATCCATGCGTACAACTAACGCATTCCGACTTGCAACAAGCCAAGGTCAGTCTAATATTATATACACAAACTCGCTATTTCAGCAAAGAGAAATCAAAGTTGCTCGAAAAGCGACCTCTCGAAAAGGGAAGCTCACTTCTCGTATTAAATCCATTCTTGGATTCTAAGGGATTAATAAGGGCAAATGGAAGATTGGCGAACTCCAGCCTTAGTTATAACGAACGACATCCCATCATTATTCCAGAGAAATCCCGTTTTACTTACCTATTTCTAGCATATCTGCACCATCTTACACTGCATGGTGAGCATCGATTAATGCAACAAATGGTCCGTCAAGAATTTTATATACCTCGACTAAAGCCACAAATAAAAAGGACGATTTTCATGTGTAAACCATGTACCATGTACAAACACAAAATGCGTACGCAGATCATGGCAGCTTTACCACCTGAGCGCAGCAACTATGCTCTACCCTTTACCATCACTGGGGTTGATTTTGCTGGACCTTTCCAGATAAAGGCCTCCATGTTAAGGTCTTCTTCATTTAGAAAAGGGTACGTGGCTGTCTTTGTATGTTTTACGACAAAGGCAGTACACCTCGAGCTTTGTTCAGATCTGACCACTGCGGCTTTTCTTGCAGCATTTGCACGCTTTGTCGGACGACGCGGATTTCCTTCAAAAATAATGAGCGATAATGGAAAAAACTTTGTCGGAGCCCAAAGAGCAACAGAGAAGGAGTTTATAAACTTCCTGAAAGAAGTCTCCCCTGAAATAGTTAATAAATATGCACCCCAAGGGATCGATTGGCAATTTATACCTCCATGTTCTCCACACATGGGCGGACTTTGGGAATCAGCAGTAAAAAGCTTTAAGTCCCATTTAAAGAAAACGGCTGGTAATCATAAATTTAATTATGAGGAGTTTACTACACTCCTCACTCGTATTGAAGCCGTATTAAATTCAAGACCCATATCACCCCTCTCGCAAGATCCCTCCGATTTCACAGCTCTTACACCAGGTCATTTCCTCAGAGGAGCTCCTCTTCTCGCCATACCTGAGACAGAAGGAGACTCACTCAGTTTAATAAATCGATGGGAAAGAATCAAGATTCTCCATCACGAATTCAGCCACAGATGGAAGGAAGACTATCTCAAAGATCTCCATAAGAGATATCGCTGGAAAACGGCCCAGAAGGAAGCCAAGGCAGGAGAATGCGTAATAATACAGGACGAATGCCTTCCTCCAACAGAATGGCGACTAGGCCGCATTGAAAAGGTTCATCGAGGATCAGATGGTCACATAAGAGTAGTCGACGTGCGAACACAAACCGGCATATTAACTCGACCAGTCACCAAACTGTGTTTTCTTCCAAACAGCGAAGAACACCTTCAACCAAAACCGCAAAATAACACGCAAAAGTAATCGAAAAACAATAAAACAATTCCGCTAATTCGAAAATAACCCGCTTTATGATCCGTACAAAAAATAAATTCAACCAAGCGCGTTGAAAATCAATTTATTATACAAACATATACATGCATATGTATAGATATGTAGCTATAACAACTACATGCTGATATTATAAACAAAATCAATTTAATTACAATTTTATATTCCCATAGAAATGGACGTAGAGGAGATCCAAACCGCCTCCAACACCGTCAGGTCCGAAATCGCTATACCCAAAGCGTCGGCTGCACCAGTTGCCGCACCAAGGAAGAGGGTTATGCGACCACCGCCATCCGCCGAAGCAGTCAGGGAGATGAGAGAGGAGCAGCTATTGGAGCCTCAGGGGCCTCCATGTTGCAGCCTGTGCCATCGCCCACACGCCCTGAAACGATGCTCCATTTTCAAGAGCATGAAGCCTGCTCAAAGGCAACAGGTTGCAAGAGCCCATGGGCATTGCATGACCTGCCTGGCAGATGACCACGCCACCATAGAGTGCTGGGCCGACGGCGCCTGACAATATTGCCAGAGGCCCCATCACACTCTATTTCATCGTTTTCCCCGCCGAGCCAATCCGTCGGAAAGTAGCACCAACACCCGTATCAGACCACGCAGCGATGCTACCCGGCGACGACGAAGCAGCCAAACAACCGCAACACGTAGACGGCCATCTCCGCCACGCCACGCTCATCGTCAGCAACAACGACGCTCAACAGGGTTGAGCGCTGTACTAAACACATTGCAACAGCTGCAACGGCTCCTAGCCGATTAATTCGCCTAGGGGGGCCGGGATGTTCACATGAGCTATGAGCGTTCTGCAGCATCCCACATCACATCATCACATCACCACATATCATCACACATCACATCATATCACGTCACAACACCTCATCACACAACAGCTCACAGCATACCCCAATACACACACACGCATCAAACACCGATCATTACTACAACACTGCAACACAACAACGATACGATCATCAACGAGACGACTCGTAATGTCAGCTAATTTCACCACCCAAACCATCAAAAGGGATTGATTCGACCGGGATTAGCTTCTTACCGTTTTCATCCGTGAAACAAGGCAGTCGTCCGCGAAATTCAGTTTTTTACCAATTTTTCGTACCGCAACTATCACCGCAATTTCTTTTTTTCATCCAAACCGTGAAGCACCGAGCTCGCCATCAGTGTCCAACATTGGAATCTACATATTTATTAATATATATTAAATACACCGAAGTGTATACGAAAAACCCAAGTTTTTTATTGTGAAATAATAAAGTGATTATTAGAATTATAACGTGTGAAAACCAGTGCCTTTTGTTTACTTTCCAACTCATAGGTATACGACAAAAGGTAAGTATACCAGTGCCACACGTTACTAATGCCTAAATATAAGACTACGGTATCCTTCCAAATGCCCTGCCGTTATGGCTTTATGTCAACTTCAGTTCGCTAAAGGAGGTTTAATAACTTAAATATGTTAAACCAGTTATCTGAAGCGTTTCAATATCGATTGCGAAATGTATATGTATATACAAGAAAATCGACTTTATACCTAAATATAAGATTACGGAATTCTTCCACATGTACTGTCGTTATGCAGCCGTGGCTATATGCCAACTTTAGATCGTTAAAGAAGGTTTATTAACCTAAATATGTTAAGCTTATGATTTTGAAGCATCTCGATATCGATTGCTAAATGTGTCTATACAACAAAATCGACTTTATGCCTAAATATATGATAACGGAATTCTTCTAAATGCACTGCCGTTATGCTGCCATGGCTATATATCAACTTCAATGCGTTAAAGAAGGTTAATTAACTTAAATATGTTAAACTAATGATTTGAAGCATTTCGATATTGATTGCTATATGTATATATACAACAAAATCGACTTTATACCTAAATATAAGATTACGCAATTCTTCTAAATGCACTGCCGTTATGCCGCCATTTCTTTATGTCAACTTCAATACGTTAAAGAAGGTCAACTTACTTAAATATGTTAAACTAATGATTTGAAGCATTTCAGTATCGATTGCTAAATGTGTATATACAAGAAAATCGACTTTATACCTTAGTATAAGATAACGGAGTTCTTCTAAAGAAGCTTTATTAACTTAGGTATGTTAAACTATTGATTTAAAGCATTTCGATATCGATTGCTAAATGAGTATATACAAGAAAATCGACTTTATACCTAAATATAAGATTACGGAATTCTTCCAAATGCACTGCCGTTATACCGTTATGGCTTTATGTAAACTTCAGTAAGATAAAGAAGGATAACTAACTTAAATAAGTTAAACTAATGACTTGAAGCATTTCGTCATAGATTGCTAAAAGTGTATATACAAGAAAATCGACTTTATACCTAAATATAAGATAATGGAATTCTTCTAAATGCACTGCCGTTATGACGCCATGGCTTTATGTCAACTTCAGTGCGTTAAAGAAGGTCAACTTACTTTAATATTTTTAAACTAATGATTTGAAGCATTTCGATATCGATTGCTAAATGAGTATATACCGAAAATCGACTTTATACCTAAATATAAGATTACGTAATTCTTCTAAATGCACTGCCGTTATGCCGTTAAGGCTTTTGTAGAGTTCAGTAAAATAAAGATAGTAAACTAATGATTTGAAGCATTTCGATATCGATTGCTAAATGAGTATATACACGAAAATCGACTTTATACCTAAATATAAGATAACGGAATTCTTCTAAATGCACTTTCGTTATGCCGTTAAGGCTTTATGTAGACTTCAGTAAGATACAGAGGGTTAATTAACTTAAATATGTTAAACTAATGATTTGAAGCATTTCAAAATCGATTGCTAAATATGTAAATACAAGAAAATCGACTTTATCCCTAAATAGAAGATTACGAAATTCTTCTAATTACACTGCAGCTATACCGTTAAGGCTTCATGTAAATTTCAGTACGTTAAAGAAGGTTAATTTACTTAAATATGCTAAACTAATGATTTGAAGCATTTCCATATCGATTGCTTAATGTGTATGTACAAGAAAATCGATTTTATACCTAAATAAAAGTTTGCGGAATTCACCCAAATATACTGCCGTTATGCCGTTATGGCGTTATGTAAACTTCGGTAAGATAAAGAAGGTCAATTAACCTAAATATGCTAAACCAGTTATTTGAAGCATTTCGATATCGATTGCTAAATATGTAAATACAAGAAAATCGACTTTATACTTAAATATAAGATTACGGAATTCTTCTAAATGCACCGTCGTTATGCCGTTAAGGCTTTTGTAGACTTCAGTAAGATAAAGAGGGTTAATTAACTTAAATATGTTAAACTAATGATTTGAAGCATTTCGATATGGATTGCTAAATGAGTATATGCAAAAAAATCGACTTTATACCTAAATATAAGATACGGAATTCTTCTAAATGCACTGCAGTTATACCGTTAAGGCTTTATATAAATTTCAGTACGTTAAAGAAGTTTAATTTACTTAAATATGCTAAACTAATGATTTGAAGCATTTCGATATCGATTGCTAAATGTGTATGTACAAGAAAATCGATTTTATACCTAAGTAAAAGATTACGGAATTCACCCAAATATATACTGCCGTTATGCCGTTATGGCTTTATGTAAACTTCAGTAAGATAAAAAGGTTAATTAACTTAAATATGTAAAACTAATGATTTGAAGCATTTCGATATCGATTGCCAAATGTGTATATACAAGGAAATCGACTTTATACCTAAATATAAGATTACGGAATTCTTCTAAATGCACTGTCGTTATGCCGCCATGGCTTTGTATCACCTTCAATACGTTAAAGAAGGTTTATTAACTTAAATATGTTACACTAATGATTTGGAGCATTTCGATAGCGATTGCTAAATGTGTATATACAAGAAAATCGAATTCATAGCTAAATGTAAGATTACGTAGTTCTTCTAAATGCACTGCCGTTATGCCGCTAAGGCTTTTGTAGCCGCTAAGGCTTTTGTAGACTTCAGTAAGATAAAGAGCGTTAATTAACTTAAATACGAGGGCTGTCTGATAAATAACCGACCTCAACGTAAAGCTAGCGGTACCTCTGAAAAAAAGTTTCTACTTCAAAGTGTGCATATCATAATTTCTACTCGCCAAAATTTCGGAAATTTATCTTGCGCAATTATCTGTTGACAGTCGTTTTTGTGAGTCTATTTCGGTGATTTCCCCAAAATGGAGAAGATTGAATATCGAGCTGTAATTAAATTTTTATTTTTGAATGGCAATACGCTTTCACAAATCAAAGATGAGTTGGACTCTGTGTACGGTGACTCTGCACCATCGTTTATCACCATAAAATTTTGGGCAGATGAATTTAAACGTGGTCGCAGGAGCTTGGAAGATGATGAACGTCCTGGGCGTCCAAAAGCTGTAACCACTAACGATAACATCGCTAAAGTTCATCAATTGGTATTAGACGACCGCCGGATTAAAGTTAAGGAAATAGCTGAGATTATGAAGATGTCAAAAGAACGTGTTTGTCACATATTAAACCAAGTTTTGGGCATGAGAAAGCTGTCCGCGCGTTGGGTGCCGCGGTTGCTTACGCTAGACCACAAACGTGCGCGCATGAACATTTCCAGCGCACTGTTGCCTCAGTTTAGAGGCAATACGACCAAGTTTTGGCGCCGATTGATAACTGTAGACGAAACTTGGATTCATCATTATACGCTCGAAACAAAAATCCAATCTAAGCAGTGGATTGAAAAGGGGGAACCGGCCCCAAAAAAACCTAAAGCTGTGTATTCGGCTGGGAAAGTGATGGCGAGTGTTTTTTGGGACAGCCATCTAATTTTATTTATTGGCTATCTTGAAAAAGGAAAAACTATAACAGGAGCATACTACGCATCATTATTGGACAAGCTAAAGGAAGAAATTTCGAAAAATCGGCCATATTTGAAAAAAAAAAAGTCTTGTTCCACCAAAACAACGCAACATCTCACACCTCAACAGTCGCCATGACGAAAGTCCACGAATTGCGGTTCGAACTGCTTGACCATCCACCTTATTCACCGGATCTAGAACCAAGCGACTTTTTTTTGTTTCCTCAAATTAAAACTGCGCTCGGCGGCCAGAGATTTTCGTCAAATGAGGAGGCAATCTCTTTCGTGAACTCGTATTTTGCAGACAAAGACGCCAAGTACTATTTGGAAGGGTTGCAGAGATGGGAGCATCGCTGGGAGAAGTGTGTGGAGTTACAAGGAGACTATGTAGAAAAATAAAAACAAAACATTGTGAAAAAGTCGCGTGCATGATGGTTACGTCGGTTATTTATCAGACAGCCCTCGTTTGTTAAACTAATGATTTGAAGCATTTCGATATCGATTGCTAAATGTGTATGTACAACAAAATCGACTTTATACCTAAATATAAGATTACGGAATTCTTCCAAATGCACTGCCGTTATGGCTTTATGTAAACTTCAGTAAGATAAAGAAGGTTAATTAACTTAAATATGCTAAACCAGTTATTTGAAGCATTTCGATATCGATTGCAAAATGTGTATATACAAGAAAATCGACTTTATACCTAAATATAAGATTACGGAATTCTTCCAAATGCACTGCCGTTATGGCTTTATATCAACTTCAATACGTTTAAGAAGGTTAACTAACTTAAATATGTTAAACTAACGAGTTGAAGCATTTCGATATCGCTTGCTAAATGTGTATTTACAAGAAAATCGAATTTATACCTAAACATAAGATTACGGAATTCTTCCAAATGTACTGTCGTTATGGCTTTATATCAACTTCAATACGTTAAAGAAGGTTAATTAACTTAAATATGTTAAACTAATGATTTGAAGCATTTCGATATCGCTTGCTAAATGAGTATATACAAGAAAGTCGAATTTATACCTAATATAAGATAACGGAGTTCTTCTAAATGCAGTGCAGTTATACCGTTAAGGCTTTATGTAGACTTCAGTGCGTTAAAGAAGGTTTATTAACTTAAATATGTTAAACCAGTTATTTGAAGCATTTCGATATCGCTTGCTAAATGAGTATATAAAAGAAAATCGAATTTATACCTAAATATAAGATTAGGGAATTCTTCTTAATGCACTGTCGTTATGCCACCCTGGC
This sequence comes from Bactrocera correcta, assembly GCA_027475135.1. Lineage (NCBI taxonomy): Eukaryota > Metazoa > Arthropoda > Insecta > Diptera > Tephritidae > Bactrocera > Bactrocera correcta. Next base: position 44,562 of record JAPZAG010000142.1, on the reverse strand, counting down.
TTTATATCACCTTCATTACGTTAAAGAAGGTTAATTAACTTAAATATGTTAAAATAATGATTTTAAGATTTTCGATATCGATTGCTAAATGTGTAAATATAAGAAAATCGACTATGTACCTAAATATAAGATTACGAAATTCTTCTACATGCACTGTCGTTATGCAGCCATGGCTTTATATCACCTTCATTACATTAAAGAAGGTTAATTATTTTAAATATGTTAAACTAATGGTTTGAAACATTTCGATATCGATTGCTGAATGTGTAAATAAAAGAAAATCGACTTTATACCTAAAAATAAAATTATAACTTTACGGAATTCTTCTAAATGCACTGGCGTTATACCGTTAAGGCTTTATGTAGACTTCAGTAAGCTAAAAAGCGTTTATTATCTTAATATGTTAAACTAATGATTTGAAGCATTTCGATATCGATAGCTAAATGTGTATATACAAGAAAATCGACTTTATACCTAAATATGAGATTACGGAATGCTTCTACATGCACTGCCGTTATGCCGCCATGGCTATATGCAAACTTCAGATCGTTAAAGAAGGTTTATTAACTTAAATATTTTAAACTTATGAGATGAAGCATTTCAATATCGATTGCTAAATGTGTATATACAACAAAATCGACTTTTTACCTTTATATAAGATTACGGAATTCATCCAAATGCACTGCCGTTATACCGTTATGGCTTTATGTAAACTTCAGTAAGATAAAGAAGGTTAATTAACTTAATTATGTTAAACTAATGATTTGAAGCATTTTGATATCGCTTGCTAAATGTGCACATACAAGAAAATCAAATTTATACCTAAATATAAGATAACGGAATTCTTCTAAATGCACTGCCGTTATGCCGTTAAGGCTTTATGTAGACTTAAGTAAGACAAAGAGGGTTAATTAACTTGAATATGTTAAACTAATGATTTGAAAGATTTCGATATCGATTGCTAAATATGTAAATACAAGAAAATCGACTTTATACCTAAATATAAGAATACGGAATTCTATTAAATGCACTGCACTTATACCGTTAAGGCTTTATGAAGACGACAGTGCGTTAAAGAAGGTTTATTAACTTAAATATGTTAAACTAATGATTTGAAGCATTTCGATATGGATTGCTAAATGCGCATATACAACAAACTCGAATTTTTACCTAAATAAAAGATTATGGAATACTTCTACATGCACTGCCGTTATGCCGCCATGGCTTTATGTTAACTTCAGTGCATTAAAGAAGGTTAATTAACTTTAATATATTAAACTAATGATTTGAAGCATTTCGATATCGATTGCTAAATGAGTATATACACGAAAATCGACTTTATACCTAAATATAAGATTAGGTAATTCTTCTAAATGCACTGCCGTTGTGCCGTTAAGGCTTTTGTAGAGTTCAGTAAAATAAAGATGTTTAATTAACTTAAATATAGTAAACTAATGATTTGAAGCATTTCGATATCGATTGCTAAATGTCTATATACAACAAAATCGACTGTCTGCCTACATATAAGACTACGGAATTCGTCCAAATGCAGTGCCGTTATGCCGCCATGGCTTTATGTTAACTTCAGTGCGTTAAAGAAGCTTTATTAACTTAAATATATTAAACTAATGATTTGAAGCATTTCGATATCGATTGCTAAATGAGTATATACCGAAAATCGACTTTATACCTAAATATAAGATTACGGAATTCTTCTAAACGCACTGCAGTCATACCGTTAAGGCTTTATGAAGACTTCAGTGCGTTAAAGAAGGTTTATTAACTTTAATATGTTAAACTAATGATTTAAGCATGTCGCTATCGATTGCTAAATGCGTACATACAAGGAAATCGACTTTATACCTAAATAGAAGATAACGTAATTCTTCTAAATGCACTGCCGTTATGCTGTTATGGCTTTATATAAATTTCAGTACCTTAAAGAAGGTTAATTTACTCAAATATGTTATACTAATGAATTGAGCATTTCGATATCGATTGCTAAATGTATATGTACAAGAAAATCGATTTTATACTTAAATAAGAGCTTACGGAATTCACCCAAATATACTGCCGTCATGCCGTTATGGCTTTTTGTAAACTTCAGTAAGATAAAGAAGGTAAATTAACCTAAATATGCTATACCAGTTATTTGAAGCATTTCGATATCGATTGCTAAATGCGTATATACAAGAAAATCGAATTTATACCTAAATATAAGATTACGGAATTCTTCTAAATGCACTGTCGCTAGGCCGCCATGGCTTTATATCACCTTCATTACGTTAAAGAAGGTTAATTATTTTAAATATGTTAAACTAATGATTTGAAGAATTTCGATATCGATTGCTAAATGCGTATATACAACAAATTCGGCTTTATATCTAAATATAAGATTACGGAATTCTTCGAAATACACTGCCGTTATGCCGTTATGGCTTTATATAAATTTCAGTACGTTAAAGAAGGTTTATTAACTTAAATATGGTAAACTTATGAGATGAAGCATTTCGACATCGATTGCTAAATGTGTATGTACAATAAAATCGACTTTATACCTAAATATAAGACTACGGAATTCGTCCAAATGCAGTGCCGTTATGCCGCCATGGCTTTATGTTAACTTCAGTGCGTTAAAGAAGCTTTATTAACTTAAATATATTAAACTAATGATTTGAAGCATTTCGATATCGATTGCTAAATGAGTATATACAACAAAATCGGCTTTATACCTAAATATAAGATTACGGAATTCTTCTAAACGCACTGCAGTCATACCGTTAAGGCTTTATGAAGACTTCAGTGCGTTAAAGAAGGTTTATTAACTTTAATATGTTAAACTAATGATTTAAGCATGTCGCTATCGATTGCTAAATGCGTACATACAAGGAAATCGACTTTATACCTAAATAGAAGATAACGTAATTCTTCTAAATGCACTGCCGTTATGCTGTTATGGCTTTGTATAAATTTCAGTACCTTAAAGAAGGTTAATTTACTCAAATATGTTATACTAATGAATTGAGCATTTCGATATCGATTGCTAAATGTATATGTACAAGAAAATCGATTTTATACTTAAATAAGAGCTTACGGAATTCACCCAAATATACTGCCGTCATGCCGTTATGGCTTTATGTAAACTTCAGTAAGATAAAGAAGGTTAATTAACCTAAATATGCTATACCAGTTATTTGAAGCATTTCGATATCGATTGCTAAATGCGTATATACAAGAAAATCGAATTTATACCTAAATATAAGATTACGTAATTCTCCTAAATGCACTGTCGCTAGGCCGCCATGGCTTTATATCACCTTCATTACGTTAAAGAAGGTTAATTATTTTAAATATGTTAAACTAATGATTTGAAGAATTTCGATATCGATTGCTAAATGCGTATATACAACAAATTCGGCTTTATATCTAAATATAAGATTACGGAATTCTTCGAAATACACTGCCGTTATGCCGTTATGGATTTATGTTCAGTTCGTTAAAGAAGGCTAATTAACATAAATATGTTAAACTTATGAGATGAAGCATTTCGATATCGATTGCTAAATGTGTATATACAACAAAATCGACTTTTTACCTTAATATAAGATTACGGAATTCATCCAAATGCACTGCCGTTATACCGTTATGGCTTTATGTAAACTTCAGTAAGATAAAGAAGCTTTATTAACTTAAATATATTAAACTAATTATTTAAAGCATTTCGATATAGATTGCTAAATGAGTATATACAAGAAATTCGACTTTATACCTGAATATAAGATTACGGAATTCATCGAAATACACTCCCTTTATGCCGTTATGGCTTTATATCACCCTCATTACGTTAAAGAAGGTTAATTAACTTAAATATGTTAAACCAGTTATTTGAAGCATTTCGATATCGATTGCTTAATGCGTATATACAACAAAATCGACTTTATACCTAAATATAAGATTACGGAATTCTTCTAAATGCACTGCCGTTATGCCGTTAAGGTTTTTGTAGACTTCAGTAAGATAAAGAGGGTTAATTAACTTAAATATGTTAAACTAATGATTCGAAGCATTTCGATATGGATTGCTAAATGAGTATATACAAGAAAATCGACAATATACCTATATATAAGATTACGAAATTCTTCTAAATGCACTGTCGTTATGCTGCCATGGCTTTATATCACCTTCATAACATCAAAGAAGGTTAATTAACTTAAATATGTTAAACTAATGATTTGAAGCATTTCGATATCGATTGCTAAATGAGTATATACAAGAAAATCGACTTTATACCTAAATATAAGACTACGTAATTCTTCTAAATGCATTGCCGTTATGCCGTTAAGGCTTTTGTAGACTTCAGTAAGAAAAACATGATTAATTTACTTAAATAAGTTAAACTAATGATTTGAAGCATTTCGATATCGGTTGCTAAATGAGTATATACAAGAAAATCGACTTTATACCTAGATATAAGATTACGGAATTCTTCGAAATGCACTGCCGTTATGCCGTTAAGGTTTTTGGAGACTTCAGTAAGATAAAGAGGGTTAATTAACTTAAATATGTTAAACTAATGATTCGAAGCATTTCGATATGGATTGCTAAATTAGTATATACAAAAAAATCGCTTTTATACCTAAATAGAGGATTACGGAATTCTTCTAAATGCACTTCCGTTATGCCGTTAAGGCTTTTGTAGACTTCAGTAAGATAAAGAGAGTTAATTAACTTAAATATGTTAAACTAATGATTTGAAGCATTTCGATATCGCTTGCTAAATGTGTATATACAAGAAAATCGAATTTATACCTGAATATAAGATAACGGGATTCTTCTAAATGCACTGCCGTTATGCCGTTAAGGCTTTTGTAGACTTCAGTAAGAAAAAGAGGATTAATTTACTTAAATATGTTAAACTCATGATTCTAAGCATTTCGATATCGATTGCGAAATGTATATATACAAGAAAATCGACTTTATAACTAAATAGAAGGTTACGGAATTCTTCCACAGGTACTGTCGTTATGCCGCCATGGCTTTATATCACTCTCATTACGCTAAAGAAGGTTAATTATTTTAAATATGTTAAGCTAATGGTTTGAAGCATTTCGATATCGATTGCTAAATGTGTAAATGCAAGAAAATCGACTTTATACATGAATATAAAATTATAACATTAGGGAATTCTTCTAAATGCACTGCCGTTATGCCGCCATGGCTTTATATCAACTTCAATACGTTAAAGAAGGTTAATTAACTTAAATATGTTAAACTAATGATTTGAAGCATTTCGATATCGCTTGCTAAATGTGTATATACAAGAAAATCGAATTTATACCTGAATATAAGATAACGGGATTCTTCTAAATGCACTGCCGTTATACCGTTAAGGCTTTATGTAGACTTCAGTAAGCTAAAAAAAGTTTATTAAATTAATATGTTAAACTAACGATTTGAAGTATTTCGATATCGATTGCGAAATGTATATATAAAAGAAAATCGACTTTATACCTAAATAAAAGATTACGGAATTCTTCTACATGCACTGCCGTAATGCCGCCGTGGCTATATGCCAACTTCAGATCGTTGAAGAAGGTTTATTAACTTAAATATGTTAATCTAATGAGTTGAAGCATCTCGATATCGATTGCTAAATGTGTATATACAACAAAATCGACTTTATATCTAAACATAAGATAACGGAATTCTTCTACATGCACTGCCGTTATGCCGCCATGGCTTTATTCCAACTTCAGTTCGTTAAAGAAGGTTTATTAACTTAAATACCAGTTATTTGAAGCATTTCGATATCGATTGCTTAATGCGTATATACAACAAAATCGACTTTATACCTAAATATAAGATTACCGAATTCTTCTAAATGCACTGTCGTTATGCTGCCATGGCGTTATATCACCTTCATTACGTTAAAGAAGGTTAATTAACTTAAGTATGTTAAACTAATGATTTGAAGATTTTCGATGTCGATTGCTAAATGTGTAAATACAAGAAAATCGACTATATACCTAAATATAAGATTACGGAATTCTTCTAAATGCACTGTCGTTATGCTGCCATGACTTTATATCACCTTCATTACGTTAAAGAAGGTTAATTAACTTAAATATGTTAAACTAATGATTTGAAGCATTTCGATATCGATTGCTAAAGGAGTATATACAAGAAAATCGACTTTATGCCTAAATATAAGATTACGGAATTCTGCGAAATGCACTGCCGTTATGCCGTTAAGGCTTTTGTAGACTTGAGTAAGATAAAGAGGGTTAATTGTCTTAAATATGTTAAACTCATGATTTGAAGCATTTTGATGTCGATTGCTAAATACGTATATACAACAAAATCGACTTAATACCTAAATATAAGATTACGGAACTCTTCCAAATGCACTGCCGTTATGCCGTTAAGGCTTTTGTGGACTTCAGTAAGAAAAAGAGGATTAATTTACTTAAATATGTTAAACTAATGATTTGAAGCATTTCGTCATCGATTGCTAAATGTGTATATACAAGAAAATCGATTTTATACCTAAATATAAGATTACGCAATTCTTCCAAATGCACTGTCGTTATACCGCCATGGCTTTGTATCACCTTCAATACGTTAAAGAAGGTTTATTAACTTAAATATGTTAAGCTAATGAGTTGAAGCATCTCGATATCGATTGCTTAATGTGTATATACAACAAAATCGACTTTACACCTAAATATAAGATTACGGAATTCTTCTACATGCACTGCCGTTATGCCGCCATGGCTTTATGTAAACTTCAGTTCGTTAAAGAAGGTTTATTAACTTAAATATGTTAAACTAATGAGTTGAAGCATCTCGATATCGATTGCTAAATGTGTATATACAACAAAATCGACTTTATACCTAAATATAAGAGTACGGAGTTCTTCTAAATGCACTGCCGTTACGCCGCCATGGCTTTATATCAACTTCAATACGATTAAGAAGGTTAATTAACTTAAATATGTTAAACTAATGATTTGAAGCATTTCGATATCGCTTGCTAAGTGTGTATATACAAGAAAATCGAATTTAGACCTAAATATAAGATAACGGAATTCTTCTACATGCACTAGCGTTATGCCGCCATGGCTTTATGCCAACTTCAGTTCATTAAAGAAGGTTAAATATTTTAAATATGTTAAACTAATGGTTTGAAGCATTTCGATATCGATTGCTAAATGTGTATATACAACAAAATCGACTTTATGCCTAAATATAAGAGTACGGAATTCTTCTAAATGCACTGCCGTAATGCCGCCGTGGCTATATGCCAACTTCAGATCGTTAAAGAAGGTTTATTAACTTAAATATGTTAAGCTAATGAGTTGAAGCATCTCGATATCGATTGCTTAATGTGTATATACAACAAAATCGACTTTACACCTTAATATAAGATAACGGAATTCTTCTACATGCACTGCCGTTATGCCGCCATGGCTTTATTCCAACTTCAGTTCGTTAAAGAAGGTTTATTAACTTAAATATGTTAAACTAATGATTTGAAGCATCTCGATATCGATTGCTAAATGTGTATATACAACAAAATCGACTTTATGCCTAAATATAAGAGTACGGAATTCTTCTAAATGCACTGCCTTTATGCCGCCATGGCTTTATACCAACTTCAATTCGTTAAAGAAGGTTAATTAACTTAAATATGTTAAACTAAGGATTTGAAGCATTTCGATATCGCTTGCTAAATGTGTATATACAACAAAATCGACTTTTTACCTAAATATAAGATAACGGAATTCTTCTAAATGCACTGCCGTTATGCCGTTAAGGCTTTATGTAGAATTTAGTAAGATAGAGAGTGTTAATTAACTTAAATATGTTAAACTAATGATTTGAAGCATGTCGATATCGATTGCTTAATATGTAAATACAAGAAAATCGACTTTATACCTAAATAGAAGATTACGGAATTCTTCTAAATGCACTGCCGTAATACCGCCGTGGCTATATACAAAATTCAGATCGTTAAAGAAGGTTTATTAACTTAAATATGTTAAGCTAATGAGTCGAAGCATCTCGATATCGATTGCTAAATGTGTATATACAACAAAATCGACTTTATACCTAAATATTAGATTACAGAATTCTTCCAAAAGGTGGAACGACTTCCGTTATACCGTTATGGCTTTATGTAAACTTCAGTAGGATAAAGAAGGTTAATTAACTTAAATATGTTAAACTAATGATTTGAAGCATTTCGATATCGCTTGCTAAGTGTGTATATACAAGAAAATCGAATTTATACCTAAATATAAGATAACGGAATTCTTCTACATGCACTAGCGTTATGCCGCCATGGCTTTATGCCAACTTCAGTTCATTAAAGAAGGTTAATTATTTTAAATATGTTAAACTAATGGTTTGAAGCATTTCGATATCGATTGCTAAATGTGTAAATAAAAGAAAATCGACTTTATACCTAAAAATAAAATTATAACTTTGCGGAATTCTTCTAAATGCACTGGCGTTATACCGTTAAGGCTTTATGTAGACTTCAGTAAGCTAAAAAGCGTTTATTATCTTAATATGTTAATCTAATGATTTGAAGCATTTCGATATCGATAGCTTAATGTGTATATTAGGGTGGCCCTTAGTTGTATGGAGGAAAAAAAAGTTTCTGGATTCTCGATCGCACCCCCTAGAAATATGCGAATAGCCCAAAAACTAGTATATACAAAGTTTTGGGTCAATCAAAAAAGGTTTAGAGGTTGCGCAAGGAGCTTGAAATCCTGAAAAATTAAGAATTTTTGCCATTTTTATGTCTCAGACTGCCATATTTCAAAGCCACACTATCCCTTACTGGTTTTCCATACCGTAATAAGATCTGCATTTTATTACCTTTCTAAAATTACCACAATCTTAAAAATCGGTCGATTGACGATAGAGTTACAGAAATACAAATATGAAAGTAAATTAAATGTGTTGCACGTGCACTCTCAAGCGTCGCATGCTCGTGATATACCGTTATAACGGTTCTAATGTCATTAAAATTTATATTCCGTATTGCTAAAAGCTAGTGTGCTAACGTAGTCGCAAAAGTGAGTACAGAGAAATCGTGGCGTGTAGACAATTTAATTTGAAAAATATTATAAAAATGAGTGAATATAATTTTCTGTCGAAAATTTACTTAATTGGAACGTCAAGCTCTCAAATTCTTGGTGCATAACTACCATCAAATAAACAAGTGTTATCAGTTTTTTTCATAATCATAACATAGTGAAATTATCAATTCGTAAGAGTGCTAGATTGACTATACAAGAAGTTTTCGTATTTTGGGAAAAAGCAAGAATTCCAAATAGAGATGAAAAACACTGCATTGACAAGTTGGAAAATATGCATAGAGAATGGCAAGCTATTGGAAAAAGTAAAAATCGGTCTAGTGAAAAAAAAAATCAAAAAGTAAAGCAATTTAGTGAAATGTTAGATGATTTATTTGATATTGCTCATGCTAATGCATTACAACTAATTAAAATTGACACCGACAAAAAGTTTTTGATAAATCAACGAAAAAAGGGGCGACCGGGATGTATTGGCGTTGTTGATACCAAAACTGCCCAGAAAGAGAAAAGAAAGGCAGCGATTTTAGAAGAACAAATGAGAAGAAAGATACGAGTGGTAGAAAATATGGAGAACGAAATTGAGGCAATTAACACAGAAGGTATGTATTTGAAAGAAACTGCAATTTGAATGGGGTGACATTTATGTATTTGTAGCAGGAGAATTGTTTTCAGACAGTGATGATGTGCATACAAGTTTGGAAAGTGAGATGGAAGAAGATTCTCATCCATCATGCTCCACTTCCATCAAAAATCGAGGAACGAAGGACGTCTTCACTGAAAGAGTCGTATCTGCCCTAGATAAATGCAAAATTAGTGATCGTTCAGCAATGCATATTGTCACTGCCGTTGCTGAAGTACTAGGACATAATACAAATGAACTTATAATAAACCGTACATCATTGCAGCGCCAAAGGCATTTAAATCGGTTAAAAAAATCAGAAAACAACAAAGAAAACCTCATGGTAAGTCGTGTACGGATTAGATCATTGAATCGCGGTATTCGGGTAATAAAACTCTCAAACAAATTTTCTTACATACATATGTATATCCCTTGAAATTTTTTATTTAAAAAAATATACATTACATCTACATATATTGCACTTGAATGAACAAATTTTGAATGGTACATTTTTTTAAATAGATACACTGTGGCACTTTGCATTGGGATGGAAAACTCCTTCCGGAAATAACAGGTCGAGGAAAGGTGGAACGACTTCCAGTTGTTGTTACTGACAGGAATGGCGAACACTTAATTGGGGCTCCAAAACTATATGCTACAACGGGCTCAGAAATAGCTGATACGCTGTACGGACTGATATTTGAATGGGACTTGAAGGATCATATTGTGGCCTGTTGTTTTGATACGACATCGACTAACACGGGCGTAATAAAAGGAGCTGCAACGTTGTTAGAAAAAAAACTTGAGCGACAGCTTTTGTATCTACCTTGTCGGCATCATATATATGAAATAATGCTGAGAGGGGTTTTTGAGTGTTATTTTCCCGTAAATACAAGTAAAGACGTCCAATTGTTTCGCCGGTTTCAAGAGAATTGGGAAAATATTGATAAAAACAATTTTAAAGACTTGCTACAAAACAATGAATTAAAATTACGTTTGAATGATAACATAGATACTATTTTAAATTTTTGTAAGGAAGAGATGAAAAAGAAAATAGTTAAAGATGACTATAGGGAATTATTGGAATTGACGTCTTTATGTCTAGGAGCAAATAACGGCATAAAATTTCGTGTACCAGGTCCCACTCATCATGCGCGGTGGATGTCTAAGGCATTATATTGCTTAAAGATCTATTTATTTCGTGAACAGTTCAAACTAACGGAATATGAAGAGAATTCGTTAGCAAGTATATGCGCATTTATTATAAGATTCTACGTTAAGCTTTGGTTTAACTGCACCAATCCGTCTAAAGCACCTCTTCAAGACTTATCTTTTATTAAAGAAATTCGCAAGTATAGAAATGTTAATAAAAAAATCTCTGAAATTGCAATAAAACAATTTTGTAAACACCTCTGGTACCTGTCTGAAGAATGTATTGCATTGACATTATTCGACGATGACGTTTCTTATGCCATGAAACAAAATATTGTGGAAAAAATTAAAAACATCGACAACTGCGACAACTGCGACAATGAAACGGAAAATTTAAAGAGGGTACACGTAAGATCCAGTGAAATCAATGAATTTATAAGAAAAAAACTACATGATTTTGTAACAGCAAATACAATTGATTTTTTTGGACGGTTTGGGATTTCACCTGAATTTCTGCAGGTAGACCCACTTTATTGGAGGGATACAGAAACCTATCAAAAAGCTAAGGATATTGTTATAAATATAAAAGTGGATGACGACACAGCAGAACGTGGAGTAAAACTTATGGAAGAATATAATAGAATACTAACAAATGACGAACAAGAAAAACAATATTTATTTCAAGTTGTAACTGATTATAAAAAACAATTTGATTCACATAATAAATCATCTTTAATTAGATCATAAGAAATAATATTATATTTTTTATTATTACAAGTTAAATTACCTTTCGCATATAACAAATGAAGTAGGGTAGACTAAATTTAAGAAAATGTAAAAATTCGAAATTTTTCAGGATTTCAAGCTCCTTGCGCAACCTCTAAATCTTTTTTGATTGATCTAAAACTTTGTATATACTAGTTTTTTGGCTATTCTCATATTTCTAGGGGGTGCGATCGAGAATCGGAATACTTTGGAAAATAAGGGCCACCCTAGCGTATATACAAGAAAATCGACTTTATACCTAAATATGAGATTACGGAATCCTTCTACATGCACTAACGTTATGCCGCCATGGCTATATGCCAACTTCAGATCGTTAAAGAAGGTTTATTAACTTAAATATGTTAAACTTATGAGATGAAGCATTTCGATATCGATTGCTAAATGTGTATATACAACAAAATCGACTTTTTACCTTAATATAAGATTACGGAATTCATCCAAATGTACTGCCGTTATACCGTTATGGCTTTATGTAAACTTCAGTAAGAAAAAGAAGGTTAATTAACTTAAATATGTTAAACTAATGATTTGAAGCATTTCGTTATTGATTGCTAAATGAGTATATACAAGAAAGCCGACTTTATACCAAAATATAAGACTACGGACTTCTTCTAAATGCACTGCCGTTATGCCGCCATGGCTTTATATCAACTTCAATACGTTAAAGAAGGTTAATTAACTTAATTATGTTAAACTAATGATTTGAAGCATTTCGATATCGCTTGCTAAATGTGTACATACAAGAAAATCAAATTTATACCTAAATATAAGATAACGGAATTCTTCTAAATGCACTGCCGTTATGCCGTTAAGGCTTTATGTAGACTTCAGTAAGACAGAGAGGGTTAATAAACTTGAATATGTTAAACTAATGATTTGAAGCATTTCGATATCGATTGCTAAATATGTAAATACAAGAAAATCGACTTTATACCTAAACATAAGAATACGGAATTCTTCTAAATGCACTGCAGTTATACCGTTAAGGCTTTATGAAGACGTCAGTGCGTTACAGAAGGTTTATTAACTTGAAAATGTTAAACTTATGATTTGAAGCATTTCGATATCGATTGCTAAATGAGTATATACACGAAAATCGACTTTATACCTAAATATAAGATTACGTAATTCTTCTAAATGCACTGCCGTTATGCCGTTAAGGCTTTTGTAGACTTCAGTAAAATAAAGATGTTTAATTAACTTAAATATATTAAACTAATGATTGGAAGCATTTCGATATTGATTGCTATATACAACAAAATCGACTTTATACCTAAATATAAGATTACGGAATTCTTCTACATGCACTGCCGTTATGCCGCCATGGCTTTATGTTAACTTCAGTGCGTTAAAGAAGCTTTATTAACTTAAATATATTAAACTAATGATTTGAAGGATTTCGATATCGATTGCTAAATGAGTATATACAACAAAATCGACTTTATACCTAAATATAAGATTACGGAATTCTTCTAAATGCACTGCAGTTATACCGTTAAGGCTTTATGAAGACTTCAGTGCGTTAAAGAATGTTTATTAACTTAAATATGTTCAACTAATTATTTGAAGCATGTCGATATCGATTGCTAAATGCGTATATACAAGAAAATCGGTTTATACCTAAATATAAGATAACGTAATTCTTCTAAATGCACTGCCGTTATGGCTTTATTTAAATTTCAGTACGTTAAAGAAGGTTAATTAACTCAAATATGTTAAACTAATGATTTGAGCATTTCGATATCGATTGCTAAATGTGTATGTACAAGAAAATCGATTTTATACTTAATAAAAGCTAACGGAATTCACCTAAATATATTGCCGTTATGCCGTTATGGCTTTCCGTAAACTTCAGTAAGATAAAAAAGGTTAACGAACCTAAATATGCTAAACCAGTTATTTGAAGCATTTCTATATCGATTGCTAAATGCGTATATACAAGAAAATCGAATTTATACCTAAATATAAGATTACGGAATTCTTCTAAATGCACTGTCGTTAGGCCGCCATGGCTTTATATCACCTTCATTACGTTAAAGAAGATTAATTAACTTAAATATGTTAAACTAATGATTTGAAGATTTTCGATATCGATTGCTAAATGTGCAAATACAAGAAAATCGACTATATACCTAAATATAAGATTACGGAATTCTTCTACATGCACTGTCGTTATGCCGCCATGGCTTTATATAACCTTCATTACGGTAAAGAAGGTTAATTAACTTAAGAATGTTAAACTAATGATTTAAAGCATTTCGATATCGATTGCTAAATGTGTATGTACAAAATAATCGACTTTATACCTGAATATAAGATTACGGAATTCTGCCACATATGCTGCCGTTATGTCGTTATTGCTTTATGTAAACTTCAGTAAGATAGAGAAGGTTAATTAACTTAAATATGCTAAACCAGTTATTTGAAGCATTTTGATATCGATTGCAAAATGTGTATATACAAGAAAATCGACTTTATACCTAAATATAAGATTACGGAATTCTTCCACATGTACTGTCGTTATGCCGCCATGGCTCTATATCACCTTCAATACGTTAAAGAAGGTTAATTATTTTAAATATGTTAAACTAATGGTTTGAAGCATTTCGATATCGATTGATAAATGTGTAAATACAAGAAAATCGACTTTATACCTAAATATAAAATTACAACATTACGGAATTCTTCTAAATGCACTGCCGTTATACCGCTAAGGCTTTATGTAGACTTCAGTAAGCTAAAAAATGTTTATTAACTTAACATGTTAAACTAATGATTTGAAGCACTTCGATATCGATAGCTAAATGTGTATATACAAGAAAATCGACTTTATACCTAAATATAAGATTACGAAATTCTTCTACATGCACTGCCGTTATGCCGTCATGGCTATATGCAAACTTTAGATCGTTAAAGAAGGTTTATTAACTTAAATATGTTAAACTAATGATTTGAAGCATATCGATATCGATTGCTCAATATCTATATACAAGAAAATCGACTTTATACCTAAATATAAGATTACGGAATTCTTCGAAATGCACTGCTGTTATGGCTTTATATTAACTTCAGTGCGTTAAATAAGCTTTATTAACTTAAGTTTATTAAACTAATGATTTGAAGCATTTCGATATAGATTGCTAAATGAGTATATACAAGAATGCCGATTTTATACCTAAATATAAGATTACGGAATTCATCGAAATACACTGCCTTTATGCCGCTATGGCTTTATATCACCTTCATTACGTTAAAGAAGGTTAATTAACTTAAATATGTTAAACTAATGAGTTGAAGCATCTCGATATCGATTGCTAAATGAGTATATACAAGAAAGTCGACTTTATATCTAAATACAAGATTACGGAATTCATCGAAATACACTCCCGTTATGCCGTTATGGCTTTATATAAATATCAGTACGCTAAAGAAGGTTAATTTACTTAAATATGCTAAATTACTGATTTGAAGCATTTCGATATCGATTTCTAAATTTGTGTGTACAAGAAAATCGATTTTATACCTAAGTAATAGATTACGGAATTAACCCAAATATACTGCCGTTATGCCGTTATGGCTTTATGTAAACTTCGGTAAGATAAAGAAGGTTAATTAACCTAAATATGCTAAACCAGTTATTTGAAGCTTTTCGATATCGATTGCTAAATGCGCATATACAAGAAAATCGACTTTATACCTAAATATAAGATTACGGAATTCTTCTAAATACACTGTCGTTATGCCGTCATGGCTTTATATTACCTTCGTTACGTTAAAGAAGGTTAATTAACTTAAATATGTTAAACTAATTAATTGAAGATTTTCGTTATCGCTTGCTAAATGTGTAAATACAAGAAAATCGACTATATACCTAAATATAAGATTACGGAATTCTTCTAAATGCACTGTCGTTATACTGCCATTGCTTTATATCACCTTCATTACGTTAAAGAAGGTTAATTAACTTAAATATGTTAAACTAATGATTTGAAGCATTTCGATATCGATTGCTAAATGAGTATATACAAGAAAATCGACTTTATACCTAAATATAAGATTACGGAATTCTTCTAAATGCACTGCCGTTATGCCGTTAAGGCTTTTGTAGACTTCAGTAAGATAAAGAGGGTTAATTATCTTAAATATGTTAAACTAATGATTTGAAGAATTTCGATATCGATTGCTAAATGCGTATATACAACAAATTCGGCTTTATATCTAAATATAAGATTACGGAATTCTTCGAAATACACTGCCGTTATGCCGTTATGGCTTTATATAAATTTCAGTACGTTAAAGAAGGTTAATTTACTTAAATATGCTAAACGAATGATTTGAAGCATTACGATATTGATTGCTAAATGTGTATGTACAAGAAAATCGATTTTATACCTAAATAAAAGATTACAGAATTCACCCAAACATACTGCTGTTATGCCGTTATGGCTTTGTATCACCTTCATTACGTTAAAGAAGGCCAATTAACTTAAATATGTTAAACTAATGATTTGAAGCATCTTGATATCGATTGCTAAATGTGTATATACAAGAAAATCGACTTTATACCTAAATATAAGCTAACGGAATTCTTCTACATGCACTGCCGTTATGCCGCCATGGCTTTATGCACACTTCAGTTCGTTAAAGAAGGTTTATTAACTTAAATATGTTAAACTAATGAGTTGAAGCATTCGATTGCGAAATATATATTTACAAGAAAATCGAATTTATACCTAAATATAAGATTACGGAATTCTTCTACATACACTGCCGTTATGCCTCCATGGCTTTATGTTAACTTCAGTGCGTTAAATAAGCTTTATTAACTTAAATATATTAAACTAATGGTTTGAAGCATTTCGATATAGATTGCTAAATGAGTATATACAAGAAAGTCGATTTTATACCTAAATATAAGATTACGGAATTCATCGAAATACACTGCCTTTATGCCGTTATGGCTTTATATCACCTTCATTACGTTAGAGAAGGTTAATTAACTTAAATATGTTAAACTAATGAGTTGAAGCATCTCGATATCGATTGCTAATCTGTAAATACAAGAAAGTCGACTTTATACCTAAATATAAGATTAAGGAGTTCATCGAAATACACTCCCGTTATGCCGTTATGGCTTTATATCACCTTCATTACCTTAAAGAAGCTTTATTAACTTAAATATATTAAACTAATGATTTGAAGCATTTCGATATCGATTGCTAAATGAGTTTATACAAGAAAGTCGACTTTATATCTAAATACAAGATTACGGAATTCATCGAAATACACTCCCGTTATGCCGTTATGGCTTTATATAAATTTCAGTACGCTAAAGAAGGTTAATTTACTTAGATATGCTAAACTACTGATTTGAAGCATTTCGATATCGATTTCTAAATTTGTATGTACAAGAAAACCGATTTTATACCTAAGTAAAAGATTACGGAATTCACACAAATATACTGCCGTTATGCCGTTATGGCTTTATGTAAACTTTGGTAAGATAAAGAAGGTTAATTAGCCTAAATATGCTAAACCAGTTATTTGAAGCTTTTCGATATCGATTGCTTAATGCGTATATACAAGAAAATCAACTTTATACCTAAATATAAGATTACGAAATTCTTCTAAATGCACTGTCGTTAGGGTTAATTATCTTAAATATGTTAAACTCATGATTTGAAGCATTTCGATGTCGATTGCTAAATGTGTATATACAAGAAAATCGACTTTATACCTAAATATAAAATTACGAAATTCTTCCAAATGCACTGTCGTTATGCCGCCATGGCTTTGTATCACCTTCAATACGTTAATGATGGTTTATTAACTTAAATATGTTACACTAATGATTTGAAGCATTTCGATATCGACTGCTAAATGAGTTTATACAAGAAAATCGAATTCATACCTAAATATAAGACCTCGTAATTCTTCTAAATGCACTGCCGTTATGGCGTTAAGGCTTTTGTGGACTTCAGTAAGAAAAAGGGGATTAATTTACTTAAATATGTTAAACTAATGATTTGAAGCATTTCGATGTCGATTGCTAAAGAGTATATACAAGAAAATCGTTTTTATACCTAAATATAAATTTACGGAATTCTTCGAAATGCACTGCCGTTATGCCGTTAAGGCTTTTGTAGACTTCAGTAAGATAAAGAGGGTTAGTTAACTTAAATATGTTAAACTAATGATTCGAAGCATTTCGATATGGATTGCTAAATGAGTATATACAAAAAAATCGACTTTATAACTAAATAGAGGATTACGGAATTCTTCTAAATGCACTGCCGTTATGCCGTTAAGGCTTTTGTAGACTTCAGTAAGATAAAGAGGGTTAATTATCTTAAATATGTTAAACTCATGATTTAAAGCATCTCGATATCGATTGCTAATGTGTAAATACAAGAAAGTCGACTTTATACCTAAATATAAGATAACGGAATTCATCGAAATACACTCCCGTTATGCCGTTATGGCTTTATATCACCTTCATTACTTTAAGGAAGCTTTATTAACTTAAATATATTAAAATAATGATTTGAAGCATTTCGATATCGATTGCTAAATGAGTATATACAAGAAAGTCGACTTTATATCTAAATACAAGATTACGGAATTCATCGAAATACACTCATGTTATGCCGTTACGGCTTTATATAAATTTCAGTACGCTAAAGAAGGTTAATTTACTTAAATATGCTAAACTACTGATTTGAAGCATTTCGATATCGATTTCTAAATTTGTCTGTACAAGAAAATCGATTTTATACCTAAGTAATAGATTACGGAATTCACCCAAATATACTACCGTTATGCCGATATGGCTTTATGTAAACTTCGGTAAGATAAAGAAGGTCAATTAACCTCAATATGCTAAACCACTTATTTGAAGCTTTTTGATATCGCTTGCTAAATGTGTATATACAAGAAAATCGAATTTATACCTAAATATAAGATTACGGAATTCTTCTAAATGCACTGCCGTTATGCCGCCATGTCTTTATATCAACTTCAATACGTTAAAGAAGGTTAATTAACTTAAATATGATAAACTAATAATTTGAAGCATTTCGATATCGCCTGCTAAATGTGTATATACAAGAAAATCGACTTTATACCTAAATATAAGATAACGGAATTCTTCCACATGCACTGCCGTTATGCCGCCATGGTTTTATGCCAACTTCAGTTCGTTAAATAAGGTTTATTAACTTTAATATGTTAATCTAAATCCAATCTTTCTTCTGCTCCTACCAGGGGCTTGGCAATAGTCACATTTTTGTTTGAACTTTGCTAACGCTCTGAGGCTAAACTATTGGAACGAGGTGAGTCAAACATAAAGCATTGGTTAGATAATTTAAAGAGCTCTAATTAAAGTCTTCAGTCTTTCTTCTACTCCTTCCAGGGGCTTGGCAATAGTCACATTTTTGTTTCAACTTTGCTAACGCTCTGAGGATAAATTATTAAAACGAGGTGAGTCAAACATAAAGCATTGGTTAGATAATTTAAATAGCTCCTAGGAAAGTCTTCAATCTTTCTTCTACTCCTATCAGGGGCTTGGTAATAGTCACATTTTTGTTTCAACTTTGCTAACGCTCTAGCGGCTAAACTATTGGAACGAGGTAGGTCAAACCTAAAGCATTGGTTAGATAATTTAAAGAGCTCTCAGGAAAGTCCCCAATTTTTCTTCTACTCCTACCAGGGGCTTGGAAATAGTCACATTTTTGTTTCACTTTTATTAATGCTCTAGCGGGTAAACTATTTAAACGAGATGAGTCAAACATAAAGCATTGGTTAGATAACTTAAAGAGCTCTCAGGAAAGTCATTAATTTTTCTTTTACATCTACCAGGGGCTTGGTAATAGTCACATTTTTGTTTCAACTTTGCTACCGCTCTGAGGCTAAACTATTAAAACGAGGTAGGTCAAACATAAAGCATTGGTTATATAATTCAAAGAGCTTTTAGGAAAATCTTCAATCTTTCTTCTACTCCTACCAGGGGCTTGGCAATAGTCACATTTTTGTTTCAACTTTGATAAGGCTCTGAGGCTAAACTATTAGAACGAGGTGAGTCGCACATAAAGCATTGGTTAGATAATTTAAAGAACTCTCAGGAAAGTCTTCAATCTTTCTTCTACTCCTATCAGGGGCTTGGTAATAGTCACATTTTTGTTTCAACTTTGGTAACGCTCTAGCGGCTAAACTATTGGAACGAGGTCAGTCAAACCTAAAGCATTGGTTAGATAATTTAAAGAGCTCTCAGGAAAGTCTTCAATCTTTGTTCTACTACTATCAGGGGCTTGGAAATAGTCACATTTTTGTTTCGCTCTTGATAACGCTCTAGCGGGTAAACTGTTTGAACGAGGTGAGTCAAACATATAGCATTGGTTAGATAATTTAAAGAGCTCTCAGGAAAGTCTCCTATCTTTCTTCTACTCCTATCAGGGGCTTGGCAATAGTCACATGTTTGTTTGAACTTTGCTAACGCTCTGAGGATAAACTATTAAAACGAGGTGAGTCAAATATAAAGCATTGGTTAGATAATTTAAAGCGCTCTCAGGAAAGTCTTCAATCTTTCTTCTACTCCTATCAGGGGCTTGGTAATAGTCACATTTTTGTTTCAACTTTGCTAACTCTCTAGGGGCTAAACCATTAGAACGAGGTGGGTGGAACATAAAGCATTGGTTAGATAATTCAAAGTGCTTTCAGGAAAGTCTTCAATATTTCTTCTACTCCTATCAGGGGATTGGAAATATTCACATTTTTGTTTCACTTTTGATAACGCTCTAACGGGTAAACTATTCGAACGGGGTGAGTCAAACATAAAGCATTGGTTAGATAATTTAAAGGGCTCTCAGGAAAGTCTTCAATCTATATTCTACTCCTACCAGGGGCTCGGCAATAGTCACATTTTTGTTTGAACTTTGCTAACGCTCTGAGGCTAAACTATTGGAACGAGGTGAGTCAAACATAAAGCATTGGTTAGATAATTTAAAGAGCTCTAATTAAAGTCTTCAGTCTTTCTTCTACTCCTTCCAGGGGCTTGGCAATAGTCACATTTTTGTTTCAACTTTGCTAACGCTCTGAGGATAAATTATTAAAACGAGGTGAGTCAAACATAAAGCATTGGTTAGATAATTTAAATAGCTCCTAGGAAAGTCTTCAATCTTTCTTCTACTCCTATCAGGGGCTTGGTAATAGTCACATTTTTGTTTCAACTTTGCTAACTCTCTAGGGGCTAAACCATTAGAACGAGGTGGGTGGAACATAAAGCATTGGTTAGATAATTCAAAGTGCTTTCAGGAAAGTCTTCAATATTTCTTCTACTCCTATCAGGGGATTGGAAATATTCACATTTTTGTTTCACTTTTGATAACGCTCTAACGGGTAAACTATTCGAACGGGGTGAGTCAAACATAAAGCATTGGTTAGATAATTTAAAGGGCTCTCAGGAAAGTCTTCAATCTATATTCTACTCCTACCAGGGGCTCGGCAATAGTCACATTTTTGTTTAAACTTTGCTAACGCTCTAGCGGCTAAACTGTTGGAAAGAGGTGGGTCAAACATAAAGCATTGGTTAGATAATTTAAAGACCTCTCAGGAAAGTCTCCAATTTTTCTTCAACTCCTACCAGGGGCTTGGCAATAGTCACATTTTTGTTTCACTTTTGATGACGCTCTAGCGGGTAAACTATTTGAACGCGGTGAGTCAAACATAAAGCATTGGTCAGAAAATTTAAAGAGCTCTCAGGAAAGTCTTCAATCTTTCTTCTACTCCTACCAAGGGCTTGGCAATAGTCACATTTTTGTTTGAAATTTGCTAACGCTCTGAGGCTAAACTATTGGAAAGAGGTGATTCAAACATAAAGCATTGGCTAGATAATTTAAAGAGCTGTCAGGAAAGTCTTCAATCTTTCTTCTACTCCTATCAGGGGCTTGGCAATAGTCACATTTTTGTTTCAACTTTGCTAACGCTCTGAGGATAAACTATTAAAACGAGGTGATTCAAACATAAAGCATTGGTTAGATAATTTAAAGAGCTCTCAAGAATGTCTTCAATCTTTCTTTTACACCTATCAGGGGCTTGGTAATAGTCACATTTTTGTTTCAACTTTGCTAACGCTCTGAAGCTAAACAATTGAAACGAGGTGAGTCAAACATAAAGCATTGGTTAGATAATTTAAAGAGCTGTCAGGAAAGTCTTCAATCTTTCTTCTACTCCTATCAGGGTCTTGGCAATAGTCACATTTTTGTTTCACCTTTCATAACGCTCTAGCGGGTAAACTAATTTAACGAGGTGAGTCAAACATAAAGCATTGGTTAGATAATTTAAAGAGCTCTCAGGAAAATCTTCAATCTTTCTTCTACTCCTACCAGGGGCTTGGCAATAGTCACATTTTTGTTTCAACTTTGCTAACGCTCTGAGGCTAAACTATTGGAACAAGGTGAGTCAAAAATAAAGCATTGGTTAGATAATTTAAAGAGCTCTCAGGAAAGTCTTCAATCTTTCTTCTACTCTTATCAGGGGCTTGGTAATAGTCACATTTTTGTTTCAACTTTGCTAACTCTCTAGGGGCT
This sequence comes from Bactrocera correcta, assembly GCA_027475135.1. Taxonomy (NCBI): domain Eukaryota; kingdom Metazoa; phylum Arthropoda; class Insecta; order Diptera; family Tephritidae; genus Bactrocera; species Bactrocera correcta. The sequence goes on along the minus strand of JAPZAG010000142.1, from coordinate 22,315 downwards.
AAACCATTAGAACGAGGTGGGTGGAACATAAAGCATTGGTTAGATAATTCAAAGTGCTCTCAGGAAAGTCTTCAATCTTTCTTCTACACCTACCAGGGGCTCGGCAATAGTCACATTTTTGTTGCAACTTTGCTAACGCTCTAGCGGCTAAACTATTGGAACGTCACATTTTTGTTTCAACTTTGCTAATGCTCTAGCGGCTAAACTATTGGAACGAGGTGGGTCAAACATAAAGCATTGGTTAGATAATTCAAAACGCTCTTAGGAAAATCTTCACTCTTTCTTCTACTCCTATCAGGGGCTTGGAAATTGTCACATTTTTGTTTCACTTTTGATGACGCTCTTGCGGGTAAACTTTTTGAACGAGGTGAGTCAAACATAAAGCATTGGTTAGATAATTTAAAGCGCTCTCAGGAAAGTCTTCAATCTTTCTTCTACTCCTATCAGGGGCTTGGTAATAGTCACATTTTTGTTTCAACTTTGCTAACTCTCTAGGGGCTAAACCATTAGAACGAGGTGGGTGGAACATAAAGCATTGGTTAGATAATTCAAAGTGCTCTCAGGAAAGTCTTCAATATTTCTTCTACTCCTATCAGGGGATTGGAAATAGTCACATTTTTGTTTCACTTTTGATAACGCTCTAACGGGTAAACTATTCGAACGGGGTGAGTCAAACATAAAGCATTGGTTAGATAATTTAAAGGGCTCTCAGGAAAGTCTTCAATCTTTATTTTACTCCTACCAGGGGCTCGGCAATAGTCACATTTTTGTTTAAACTTTGCTAACGCTCTAGCGGCTAAACTGTTGGAAAGAGGTGGGTCAAACATAAAGCATTGGTTAGATAATTTAAAGACCTCTCAGGAAAGTCTCCAATTTTTCTTCTACTCCTACCAGGGGCTTAGCAATAGTCACATTTTTGTTTCACTTTTGATAACGTTCTAGCGGCTAAACTATTTGAACGAGGTAGGTCAAACATAAAGCATTTGTTAGATAATTTAAAGAGCTCTCAGGAAAGTCTTCAATCTTTCTTCTACTCTTATCAGGGGCTTGGCAATAGTCACATTTTTGTTTCAACTTTGCTAACGCTCTAGCGGCTAAACTATTAAAACGAGGTGGGTCAAACACAAAGCATTGGTTAGATATCAGGAGCTTGGCAATAAACACATTTTTGTTTCAACTTTGCTAACGCTCTAGCGGCTAAACTATCAGGTTAGATATCAGGAGCTTGGCAATAAACACATTTTTGTTTCAACTTTGCTAACGCTCTAGCGGCTAAACTATTGGAACTAGGTGGGTCAAACATAAAGCATTGGTTAGATAATTCAAAGCGCTCTTAGGAAAATCTTCACTCTTTCTTCTACTCCTATCAGAAGCTTGGAAATAGTCACATTTTTGTTTCACTTTTGATAACGCTCTAGCGGGTAAACTGTTTGAACGAGGTGAGTCAACATAAAGCATTGGTTAGATATATTAAAGATCTCTCTGGAAAGTCATTAATTTTTCTTCTACATCTACCAGGGGCTTGGCAATAGTCACATTTTTGTTTCAACTTTGCTAACGCTCTGAGGCTAAACTATTGAAACGAGGTGAGTCAAACATAAAGCATGGTTAGATAATTTAAAGAGCTCTCAGGAAAGTTTTCAATCTTTCTTCTACTCTTACCAGGGGCTCGGCAATAGTCACTTTTTTTTTTTCAACTTTGCTAACTCTCTAGCGGCTAATTTATTGGAACGAGGTGGGTCAAACATAAAGCATTCGTTAGATAATTTAAAGAGCTCTGTGGAAAGTCTTCAATCTTTCTTCTACTCTTATCAGAGGCTTGGAAATAGTCACATTTTTGTTTCAACTTTGCTAACGCTCTGAGGCTAAACTATTGAAACGAGGTGAGTCAAACATAAAGCATTGGTTAGATCATTTAAAGAACTCTCAGGAAAGACTTTAGTTTTTCTTCTACATCTACCAGGGGCTTGGCAATAGTCACATTTTTGTTTCAACTTTGCTAACGCTCTGAGGCTAAACTATTAGAACGAGGTGAGTCAAACATAAAGCAATGGTTAGATAATTTAAAGAGCTTTCAGGAAAGTCTTCAATCTTTCTTCAACTCCTACCAGGGGCGTGGCAATAGTCACATTTTTGTTTCACTTTTGATACCGCTCTAGCGGGTAAACTATTTGTACGAGGTGAGTTAAACATAAAACATTGGTTAGATAATTTAAAGGGCTTTCAGGAAAGTCTTCAATCTTTCTTCTGCTCTAACCAGGCGCTTGGCAATAGTCACATTTTTGTTTCAACTTTGCTAACGCTCTGAGGCTAAACTATTAGAACGAGGTGGGTCGAACATAAAGCATTGGTTAGATAATTTAAACAAATGAGTTGAACCATTTCAATATCGATTGCTAAATGTGTATATACAACAAAATCGGCTTTATACCTAAATATACGATTACGGAATTCTTCCAAATGCACTGCCGTTATACCGTTATGGCTTTACGTAAACTTTAGTCAGATAAAGAAGATTAGTTAACTTAAATATGTTAAACTAATGATTTGAAGCATCTCGATATCGATTGCTAAATGTGTATATTCAACAAAATCGACTTTATACCTAAATATAAGATTACGGAATTCTTCCAAATGCACTGCCGTTATACCGTTATGGCTTTATGTAAACTTCAGTCAGATAAAGAAGGTTAATTAACTTAAATATGTTAAACTAATGATTTGAAGCAACTCTATATCGAATGCTAAATGTGTATATAAAACAAAATCGACATTATACCTAAATATAAGTTTACGGAATTCTTCTAAATCACTGGCGTTATACCGTTATGGCTTTATGTAAACTTCAGTCAGATAAAGAAGGTAAATTAACTTAAATATGTTAAACTAATGATTTGAAGCATTTCGTTATCGATTGCTAAATGTGTATATACAAGAAAATCGACTTTATACCTAAATTAAGATTACGGAATTCTTCTAAATGCATTGCCGTTATGCCGTAATGGCTTTATGCCAACTTCCGTTCGTTAAAGAAGGTTAATTAACTTAAATATGTTAAACTAATGATTTGAAGCATTTCGATATCGATTGCTAAATGTTATATACAAGAAAGTCGACTTTATGCCTAAATATAAGACTATGGAATTATGGCTTTATATCACCTTCATTACGTTAAAGAAGGTTTATTAACTTAAATATGTTAAACCAGTTATCTGAAGCATTTCGATATCGATTGCGAAATGTGTATATACAAGAAAATCGACTTTATACCTAAATATAAAATTACAACATTACGGAATTCTTCTAAGTACACTGCCGTTATACCGTTAAGGCTTTATGTAGACTTTAGTATGCTAAAAAATGTTTATTTACTTAATATGTTAAACTTATGATTTAAAGCATTTCGATATCGATAGCTAAATGTGTATAAACAAAAAAATCGACTTTATACCTAAATATAATATTACGGAATTCTTCTAAATGCACTGCCGTTATGCCGCCATGGCTTTAAGCCAACTTCCGTTCGTTAAAGAAGGTTTATTAGCTTAAATATGTTAAACTAATTATTTGAAGCTTTTCGATATCGATTGCTAAATGTGTATATACAAGAAAATCGACTTTATGCATAAATATAAGACTTCGGAAATCTGCCAAATGTACTGTCGTTATGCCGCCATGGCTTTATATCAAATTCAATACGTTAAAGAAGGTTAATTAACTTAAATATGTTAAACTAATGATTTGAAGCATTTCAATATCGATTGCTAGATGCGTATATACATCAAAATCGATTTTATACCTAAATATAAGATTACGGAATTCTTCTAAATGCACTTTTGTTATGCCGCCATGGCTTTATATCATCTTCATTACGTTAAAGAAGGTTAACTAACTTAAATGTGTTAAACTAATGATTTGAAGCATTTCGATATCGATTGCTAAATGTGTATAAACAAAAAAATCGACCTTATACCTAAATATAAGATTACGGAATTCTTCTAAATGCACTGTAGTTATGCCGCCATGGCTTTATATCACCTTCATTACGTTAAAGAAGGTTAACTAACTTAAATATGTTAAACTAATGATTTGAGGATTTTCGATATGGATTGCTAAATGTGTAAATACAAGAAAATCGACTATATACCTAAATATAAGATTACGGAATTCTTCTACATGCACTGTCGTTATGCCGCCATGGCTTTATATCATCTTCATTACGTTAAAGAAAGTTAATTAACTTAAATATGTTAAACTAATGATTTGAAGCATTTCGATATCGATTTCTAAATGTGTATATAAAAGAAAATCGACTTTATACCTAAATATAAGATTACGAAATTCTTCCAAATGTAATGTCATTATGCCGCCATGGCTTTATATCGACTTCAATACGTTAAGGAAGGTTAATTAAATTAAATATGTTAAACTAATGATTTGAAGCATTTCGATATCGCTTGCTAAATGCGTATATACTACAAAATCGACTTTATACCTAAATATAAGATTACGGAATTCTTCTAAATGCACTGTCGTTATGCCGCCATGGCTTTATATCACCTTCATTACGTTAAAGAAGGTTACCTAACTTAAATATGTTAAACTAATGATTTGAAGATTTTCGATATCGATTGCTAAATGTGTAAATACAAGAAAATCGACTATATACCTAAATATAAGATTACGGAATCCTTCTACATGCACTGTCGTTATGCCGCCATGGCTTTATATCACCTTCATTACGCTAAAGAAGGTTACTTAACTTAAATATGTTAAACTAATGATTTGAAGTATTTCGATATCGATTGCTAAATGTGCATATACAACAAAATCGACTTTATACCTAAATATAAGATTACGGAATTCTTCCAAATGCACTGCCGTTATACCGTTATGGCTTTACGTAAACTTCAGTAAGAAAAAGAAGGTTAATTAACTTAAATATGTTAAACTAATGATTTGAAGCATTTCGATATCGATTGCTAAATGTGTATATACAATAAACCGACTTTATGCCTAAATATAAGGCTATGGAATTATGGCTTTATGTCAACTTCAGTTCGCTAAAGGATGTTTATTAACTTAAATATGTTAAACCAGTTATCTGAAGCATTTTGATATCGATTGCGAAATGTGTATATACAAGAAAATCGACTTTATACATAAATATAAAATTATAACATTACGGAATTCTTCTAAATGCACTGCCGTTATGCCGTTAAGGCTTTATGCAGACTTCAGTATGCTAAAAAATGTTTATTAACTTAATATGTTAAACTAATGATTTGAAGCATTTCGATATCGATAGCTAAATGTGTATATACAAGAAAATCGACTTTATACCTAAATATAAGATTACGGAATTCTTCTAAATGCACTGCGGTTATGCCGCCATGGCTTTATGCCAACTTCCGTTCGTTAAAGAAGGTTAATTAACTTAAATATGTTAAACTAATAATTTGAAGCATTTCGATATCGATTGCTAAATATGTATGTACAAAAAATCGACTTTTTACCTAAATATAAGATAACGGAATTCATATAAATATACTGCCGTTATGCCGTGATAGCTTTATGTAAACTTCAATAAGATAAAGAAGGTTAATTAACTTAAATATGCTAAACCAGTTAGTTGAAGCATTTCGATATCGATTGCAAAATGTGTATATACAAGAAAATCGACTTTATGCCTAAATATAAGACTACGGAATTCCTCCAAATGCAGTGACGTTATGGCTTTATGTCAACTTCAGTTCGCTAAAGGAGGTTTATTAACTTAAATATGTGAAACCAGTTATCTGAAGCATTTCCATATCGATTGCGAAATGTATATATACAAGAAAATCGACTTTATACCTAAATATAAAATTATAACATTACGGAATTCTTCTAAATGCACTGCCGTTATACCGTTAAGGCTTTATGTAGACTTCAGTAAGCTAAAAAATGTTTTTTAACTTAATATGTAAAACTAATGATTTGAAGCTTTTCGATATCGATAGCTAAAAGTGTATATACAAGAAAATCGACTTTATGCCTAAATATAAGATTACGGAATTCTTCTAAATGCACTGTCGTTATGCCGCCATGGCTTTATATCACCTTCATTACGTTAAAGAAGGTTAACGAACTTAAATATGTTAAACTAATGTTTTGAAGCATTTCGATATCGATAGCTAAATGTGTATAGAAGAAAATCGACTTTTTACCTAAATATAAGTTTACGGAATTCTTCCAAATGCACTGGTGTTATACCGTTTTGGCTTTATGTAAACTTCAGTAAGATAACGAAGGTTAATTAACTTAATTATGTTAAACTAATGATTTGAAGCATTTCGATATCGATTGCTAAATGTGTATATACAAGAAAATCGACTTTATACATAAATACACGATAACGGAATTCTTCTAAATGCACTGTCGTTATGCCGCCATGGCTTTATATCACCTTCATTACGTTAAAGAAAGTTAACTGACTTAAATATGTTAAACGAATTATTTGAAGCATTTCGATATCGATTGCTAAATGTGTTTTAGAAGAAAATCGACTTTTTACCTAAATATAAGTTTACGGAATTCTTCCAAATGCACTGGTGTTATACCGTTTTGGCTTTATTTAAACTTCAGTAAGTAAAGAAGGTTTATTAATTTAAAATTATGTTAAACTAATGATTTGAAGCATTTCGATATCGATTGCTAAATGTGTATATACAAGAAAATCGACTTTATACATTAAACATAAGATTACGGAATTTTTCCTAAATGCACTGTCGTTATGCCGCCATGGCTTTATATCACCTTCATTACGTTAAAGAAGGTTAACGAACTTAAATATGTTAAACTAATGATTTGAAGCATTTCGATATCGATTGCTAAATGTGTATATACAAGAAAATCGACTTTATACATAAATATAAGATTACGGAATTCTTCTAAATGCACTGTCGTTATGCCGCCATGGCTTTATATCACCTTCATTACGTTAAAGAAGGTTAACGAACTTAAATATGTTAAACGAATGATTTGAAGCATTTCGATATCGAGAGCTAAATGTGTATAGAAGAAAAACGACTGCACTGGTGTTATACTGTTTTGGCTTTATGTAAACTTCAGTAAGATAACGAAGGTTAATTAACTTAAATATGTTAAACTAATGATTTGAAGCATTTCGATATCGATTGCTAAATGTGTATATACAACAAAATCGACTTTAGACATAAATATACGATAACGGAATTCTTCTAAATGAACTGCCGTTATGCCCCCATTGCTATATATCATCTCCATTACGTTAAAGAAAGTTAACTAACTTAAATATGTTAAACTAATAATTTGAAGCATTTCGATATCGATTGCTAAATGTGTATGTACAACAAAATCGACTTTATACCTAATATAAGATTACGGAATTCTTCTAAATGCACTGCCGTTAGGCCGCCATGGCTTTAAGCCAACTTCCGTTCGTTAAAGAAGGTTTATTAACTTAAATATGTTAAACTAATGATTTGAAGAATTTCGATATCGATTGCTAAATGTTTATATGCAAGAAAATCAACTTTATACATTAATATAAGGCTACGGAATTCTTCCAAATGTATTGTCGTTATGCCGCCATGGCTTTACGTCAACTTCAATACGTTAAAGAAGGTTAATTAACTTAAATATGTTAAACTAATGATTTGAAGCATTTCGATATCGATTGCTAAATGCGTATATACAACAAAATCGGCTTTATACCTAAATATAAGATTACGGAATTCTTCTAAATGCACTGTCGTTATGCCGCCATGGCTCTATATCACTTTCATTACGGTAAAGAAGGTTAACTAACTTAAATATGTTAAACGAATGATTTGAAGCATTTCGATATCGATAGCTAAATGTGTACATACAAGAAAATCGACTTTTTACCTAAATATAAGATTACGGAATTCTTCCAAATGCACTGCCGTTATACCGTTTTGGCTTTATGTAAACTTCAGTAAGATAAAGAAGATTAATTAACTTAAATATGTTAAACTAATGATTTGTAGCATTTCGATATCGATTGCTAAATGTGTATATACAACAAAATCGACTTTATACATAAATATACGATAACGGAATTCTTCTAAATGCACTGCCGTTATGCCCCCATTGCTATATAACATCTTCATTACGTTAAAGAAGGTGTTTAAATGAGTTAAGCCTCCCCCCACTTTACCCGAGAGAAACTGGCGCACCCTAAGGACGAACTCACATACACCACATCCGATGGCACCATACACTCACATTACCACACAACACCAACAAAACTCACCACACATGTACCCACTCAACAAAAAGGATGGACATCGGGATGGAAGGGCCAATTCGACATTAACAATTCGCACGTCAACAATTCGTTCTACACAAGCCGCCCAGTCACAACTTTCTTTTTTTTTCGCTGAGACACTGCACCGCGTCCACACCTCGCCACTCTACCGCGATTATACTTTTTCGACCTCCATCCATCCAGCAAGTCGGATTCTTGCCGCCCCGTTCATCGATTCTTATTTGTATTGACATTAAATTATTTAAAACTTATAAATACAAAATTTATAATTCCGTTTGAGAAATTGTTAAAATACAAACAAAATTGGTTTTTATCAAACATAAATTTTGTATACTTTTATTCATGGTCCTTCGAGCCATAGTGACAGGCACTATGGATTTTTAAAGAAAATAAATTAAGACAAAATTAAGTGCAGTGCGGTGGAGAGCAGTGGCGAACAATCAAAACAAAAAAAAAAAAAACAACACAGTGTGCAGTGGAAAAACCAAAAAAAAAAAAAAAAGTGACCCAGCTAAAAAACAATAAACAACGTCCACATATTATATATACACGAAACATAAATTTATCGGTGCAGTGACACTAAAAATAAAACACATATTTGCGCACATAACAAATAGAGTGGTGCTAAGAAAACAAAAAACAAAAAAGTGCATTAAAACAGTGCGGTAGACAAAACAAATTAAAATATATTTATATGTAATATAAAAATTACAAAAAAGGTGAAGTGACAAACACAAAAACAAATTACAAAGAAAATCAAAACATAAACCAAATAAAACATTAATCGGGCGCGGAAAGCACCTAAACAACAATGCATAAAAACGGATCAAACGGGCGCGAATAATTAAAACAAATATACCAGCAAACAACAACACAGGGAGGTAGCCAGCTGGAATACAGCACGGAGAACAAAGCGCAAAAGGCAGGCAACACATACACCCTACAAATACTTATACCATACAGAGCACTAAGTGAGCGTATTATATCCTTTATTTATTTGATATATGCTTAAAACTTATAAACATTTTACCAAACACGGTAAAAGCCGAAATATTGTTTAAAAGAATATATATACATATATATCGGAATATGCAATTTAAAAATATTGAAGCTTACTTTTGCTTACTTATACATACCAGATTTCCAAAAATAAAGAAAAATTCAAATATTTACTTATTACAAAGTTCCGGCAGTACCCTTTATGCTTAATAAAGTAATAAGCAGGACTGCAGTGCATATTTACTTGCGTACGAAAATACATATATAAGAGCTCAAAAAAAAAAAAACCAAAAGTTCAAAGTCCACATTTGCAACTATCCAGCAATACCTCTTGTTTTTTGGCAAACAAAAACAAGCAGGATTGTGGACAAAAAGCAAATTGATTTCTTTAACGAGCGCTCAATCGCTTAAGAGCAAAAACATAAGCATAAAATCATTAGCACAAACAATTCGTGCATACTTATGTACAAAGCATATTGATCTCTTCGACGAGCTCTCAATTGCACAAAAACAAGTACATACAAGCAAATTATTAGGGTGTGCCTACCCTAAATAAAAAAAAACTCAAAATTAATATTGCAGCTTGAAAACGAAGCATATAAAATAAAATTAAAATAAAAAATAAAAAGAAAGTTAAATAGCAAACAAATAAGTAACGGTAAAAAAAAGCAAATAATCCGTCTTTTACGAAAAAAAAGTTTATATATATAAAAAGTATTCAGTTCACACTGAGAAACCTACATATATAATAATGAACAATAACCAAAATCAAAGTACACCTGGAGCTACACGCTCAAAACAGGTTGCTAGATTTATTTCAGAAAGTGACAGTTTAACAAGATACTGCACTAGATTTGCCTCCTCACCGATTCACGAAAATTCGGAATCGCTACTAGAAATCAAAAGTCAAAATCTTAAAAAATTTTGGACTCGCCTCCAAGCTGCTCATGACGCCATCGTAGAATCTGACGATTCAGATCTACCACAAAATTTTAAATTATCTACTTACGCCATATACGAAAACTGCTTATACCAGTTCGAAGAAACAAAAGCTATGATCTCCGATCAACTAAAGCTCATTAAAACAATTGCACCTACTCTCCACAGTGGAGTAGAGCTGCCACAAGAAGACAGTAAGAAGGCAAGTTCAGGCATCCAACTCGAGGTGCCCGCATGTGACACAGAAACCTTTCACGGAGGTTATGAAGAATGGCCGTCCTTCCGGGACATGTTCACGGCCGTGTACATAAACCATCCTCAATTATCACAAGCGCAAAAATTGTATCACCTCCGATACAAAACAAAAGGTCAAGCAGGCGTAATAGTCAAACAGTTCGCTCTCAATGACGAAAATTTTAATTTAGCTTGGGAAGCTCTAAAAGCACGTTACGAAAACAAAAGAATATTGATCGACAAGCAAGTAACGACACTATTAAACTTGCCTAAAATCAAGAAAGAAACAAGTGAAGAATTTGTAAGACTACAATCCACTGTTTCTAATTGTTTGTGGATTCTGTCGACACAAAATATTCCCACAGACAGCTGGGACCCAATTCTGGTAAACATTTGCACCGCCGCATTACCAGAAAAGTCGTTACTTCTATGGGAGCAATCGCTCTCATCACGAAAAAAGTGCCCAACGTGGCAACAAATGAAAGATTTTCTCACCACCCAATATGAAATTGCGGAAAGGTTAGAAGAAAATATAATAAAAAATAAGAACATTAAACACGACCTCAATGTAAGCTTCAATAGACCCCAAGCTAGATACAAAAACAAATCAAACATAATTTTTAACAAAACACAGTCGTTCACATCCGAACAAAGAAAACATACGTCATGCGAACTATGTAAAAGAGGGCATAAACTTAAAACTTGCGAAAAGTTTAAAAAATTAAACATTAACGAAAGGAACAACTTTGTCAGATCAAAAAGACTCTGTACAAACTGCTTGTCCCATACACAAACTCTTAAAAATTGCAAAAGCAAATTTAACTGCCTATATTGTCATAAAAGACATCATACAATGCTGCATTACAGCACATATCCCTCACCTCAAAGGAGCGCATATACAAAAAGAAACACGGGTTTAATTACAAAAGCAAATCCCGAAAGCCAAAATACTAAAAATTGCCAAGAGACACCATGCTGTTCAAAGGCACAAAAATCACAAACGCTGCACAGCGGAACACAAAATGGACTAGTCACAGAACTAGTCCCCACCATACCAACTCAAGTTGAGTATAATAAAAACAAATACCTTAATTCACAATTAAGTGAACGGCAAACGTTCAGAAAACTTGCAATAACAAACAAAACTATAAAAGATCAGTATTGTGAGCACTTCTCTAAAGCCACAACTACTCGATCAAATAATGGTCGGTACGTCGTACGACTACCTCTAGAGCCACAATATTCCAACACTCCACAAAGTGGTATAAAAAGTAAAGTTAGAGTTACCTCTGACAGTCCCTATATTAAAAAGTCATACAAATTTTCGGCCCCGCAGAATGGCTGTCGCCAATAATGGAAAAACAATCTGAACAAATCCTAGAGCGGTGGCGCACTACTACTTGTCAAATTAGTGCATACGCAACTATGATCACAGTGAATTTCACAGCCACCGGTTCGCAGCTGATTTTTCAAAAAGTCGAAAAACCTACACATTAAATACAATGATGCCCCATTGAGGCACAAATTTTCAAATATAAAAAAAAAAAAAAATCAAAAAGGAAATTAAGGGATCACAATACTTTCAATGCGATAACTTAACGCACCTACTATCCTTCATAAGTCGAGAATAAATAAAGTTCAAACATTGCCGATAATACAGAAAAGGCATTTAATAAAGTACCGGCAAGCCAAACCGAAAAATAATAAATTGTAAATAACAGCTAATAAAATTAATAAAAGCAAAGAACTTTTTTGGTATAATATACAAAAAGTCGTCAAAGCACGCAAAATCAATTACTACCTCAAGCACCAATATTTACACCAAATACAATTGGCTATTAAAACCAAAATCGCTTCTTACAGCTAATATTCTGCGGCCTCGGTTACTCCATATATATATAAAACTAGGCAAAATATTCGCCTAGGGGGCCCAGGATGTTTAAATGAGTTAAGCCTCCCCCCACTTTACCCGAGAGAAACTGGCGCACCCTAAGGATGAACTCACATACACCACATCCGATGGCACCATACACTCACATTACCACACAACACCAACAAAACTCACCACACATGTACCCACTCAACAAAAAGGATGGACATCGGGATGAAAGGGCCAATTCGACATTAACAATTCGCACGTCAACAATTCGTTCTACACAAGCCGCCCAGTCACAACTTTCTCTTTTTTTCGCTGAGACACTGCACCGCGTCCACACCTCGCCACTCTACCGCGATTATACTTTTTCGACCTCCATCCATCCAGCAAGTCGGATTCTTCCGCCCCGTTCATCGATTCTTATTTGTATTGACATTAAATTGTTTAAAACTTATAAATACAAAATTTATAATTCCGTTTGAGAAATTGTTAAAATACAAACAAAATTGGTTTTTATCAAACATAAATTTTGTATACTTTTATTCAGAAGGTTAACTAACTTAAATATGTTAAACTAATAATTTGAAGCATTTCGATATCGATTGCTAAATGTGTATGTACAAGAAAATCGACTTTATACCTAAATATAAGATAACGGAATTCATATAAATATACTGCCGTTATACCGTTATGGCTTTCTGTAAACTTCAGTAAGATAAAGAAGGTTAATTAACTTAAATATGTTAAACTAATTATTTGAAGCATTTCGATATCGATTGCTAAATGTGTATATACAAGAAAATCGACTTTATACCTAAATATAAGATAACGGAATTCTTCTAAATGCACTGCCGTTATGCCGTTATGGCTTTATATAACTTCAGTAGGTTAAAGAAGGTTAATTAACTTAAATATGTTAAACTAATGATTTGAAGCATTTCGATATCCTTGCTAAATGTAAAAAGAAAATCGACTTTATACCTAAAATAAGATTACGGAATTCTTCTAAATGCACTGTCGTTATGCCGTCATGGCTTTATATCAACTTCATTACGTTAAAGAAGGTTAATTAACTTAAATATGTTAAACAATGATTTGAAGCATTTCGATACGATATCTAAATGTGTATATAAAAAAAATCGACTTTATACCTAAATATAAGATTACGGAATTCTTCCAAATGCACTGCCGTTATACCGTTATGGCTTTACGTACACTTCAGTAGGAAAAATAAGGTTAATTAACTTAAATATGTTAAACTAATGATTGAAGCATTTCGTATCGTTCTAAATGGTATATACAACAAAATCGCTTATACCTAAATATAAGATTACGGAATTCTTCAAATGCACTGCCGTTATGCCGTTAGGCTTTATATAACTTCAGTAGGAAAAGAGGTTAATTAACTTAAATATTAAACTAATGATTTAAGCATTTCGATATCGATTGCTAATGTGTATATACAAGAAAATCGACTTTATACCTAAATATAAGATTACGGAATTCTTCTAAATGCACTGTCGTTATGCCGTCATGGCTTTATATCACCTTCATTACGTTAAAGAAGGTTAACTAACTTAAATATGTTAAACTAATGATTTGAAGCATTTCGATATCGATTGCTAAATGTGTAAATACAAGAAAATCGACTTTATACCTAAATATAAAATTATAACATTACAGAATTCTTCTAAATGCACTGCCGTTATACCGTTAAGGCTTTACGTAGATAGGTGATATAAAGCCATGGCGTAGGTGATATAAAGCCATGGCGGCATAACGACAGTGCAGGTAAAAGAGTTTCGTAATCTTATATTTAGGTATATAGTCGATTTTCTTGTATTTACACATTTAGCAATCGATATCGAAAATCTTCAAATCATTAGTTTAACATATTTAAGTTAGTTAACCTTCCCTAACGTAATGAAGGTGATATAAAGCCATGGCGGCATAACGACAGTGAAGGTAGAAGAGTTTCGTAATCTTATATTTAGGTATATAGTCGATTTTCTTGTATTTACACATTTAGCAATCGATATCGAAAATCTTCAAATCATTAATTTAACATATTAAGTTAATAAACGCTTTTTAGCTTACTAAAGTCTACACAAAGCCTTAACGGTATAACGGCAGTGCATTTAGAAGAATTTCGTAATGTTACAATTTTATATTTAGGTATAAGGTAGATTTTCTTGTATTTACACATTTAGCAATCGATATCAAAATGCTTCAAATAACTGGTTTAGCATATTTAAGTTAATTAACCTTCTTTATCTTACTGAAGTTTACATAAAGCCATAAAGGCATAACGGCAGTATATTTATATGAATTCCGTTATCTTATATTAAGGTATAAAGTCGATTTTGTTGTACATACACATTTAGCAATCGATATCGAAATGCTTCAAATCATTAGTTTAACATATTTAAGTTAATTAACCTTCTTTATCTTACTGAAGTTTACATAAAGCCAAAACGGTATAACGGCAGTGCATTTGGAAGAATTCCGTAATCTTATATTTAGGTAAAGAGTCGATTTTCTTGTATATACACATTTAGCTATCGATATCGAAATGCTTCAAATCATTCGTTTAACATATTTAAGTTAGTTAACCTTCTTTAACGTAATGAAGGTGATATAGAGCCATGGCGGCATAACGACAGTGCATTTAGAAGAATTCCGTTATCTTATATTTAGGTATAAAGTCGATTTTGTTGTATATACGCATTTAGCAATCGATATCGAAATGCTTCAAATCATTAGTTTAACATATTTAAGTGAATTAACCTTCTTTATCTTACTGAAGTTTACATAAAGCCAAAACGGTATAACGGCAGTGCATTTGGAAGAATTCCGTAATCTTATATTTAGGTAAAGAGTCGATTTTCTTGTATATACACATTTAGCTACCGATATCGAAATGCTTCAAATCATTCGTTTAACATATTTAAGTTAGTTAACCTTCTTTAACGTAATGAAGGTGATATAGAGCCATGGCGGCATAACGACAGTGCATTTAGAAGAATTCCGTAATCTTATATTTAGGTATAAAGCAGATTTTGTTGTATATACGCATTTAGCAATCGATATCGAAATGCTTCAAATCATTAGTTTAACATATTTAAGATAATTAACCTTCTTTAACGTATTGAAGTTGATATAAAGCCATGGCAGCATAACGACAATACATTTGGAACAATTCCGTAGTCTTATATTTATGTGTAAAGTTTATTTTCTTGTATATACACATTTATTAATCGATATCGAAATGCTTCAAATCTTTAGTTTAACATATTTAAGCTAATAAACCTTCTTTAACGAACGGAAGTTGGCTTAAAACCATGGCGGCATAACGGCAGTGCATTTAGAAGAATTCCGTAATCTTATATTAGGTATAAAGTCGATTTTCTTGTATATACACATTTAGCTATCGATATCGAAATGCTTCAAATCATTAGTTTAACATATTAAGTTAATAAACATTTTTTAGCATACTGAAGTCTACATAAAGCCTTAACGGTATAACGGCAGTGCATTTAGAAGAATTCCGTAATGTTATAATTTTATATTTAGGTAAAAAGTCGATTTTCTTGTATATACACATTTAGCTATCGATATCGAAATGCTTCAAATCATTCGTTTAACATATTTAAGTTAGTTAACCTTCTTTAACGTAATGAAGGTGATATAAAACCATGGTGGCATAACGACAGTGCATTTAGAAGAATTCCGTAATCTTATATTTATATATAAAGTCGATTTTGTTGTATATACGCATTTAGCAATCGATAACGAAATGCTTCAAATCGTTAGTTTAACATGTCTAAGTTAATTACCCTTCTTTAACGATCTGAAGTTGGCATATAGCCATGGCGGCATAACGGCAGTGCATGTAGAAGACTTCCGTAATAATATATTTAGGTATAAAGTCGATTTTCTTGTATATACACATTTAGTTATCGATATCGAAATGCTTCAAATCATTTGTTTAACATATTTAAGTTAGTTAACCTTCTTTAACGTAATGAAGGTGATATAAAACCATGGTGGCATAACGACAGTACATTTGGAAGAATTCCGCAGTCTTATATTTAGGTATAAAGTCAATTTTTCTTGTATATAAACATTTAGCAATCGATAACGAAATGCTTCAAATCGTTAGTTTAACATGTCTAAGTTAATTACCCTTCTTTAACGATCTGAAGTTGGCATATAGCCATGGCGGCATAACGGCAGTGCATGTAGAAGACTTCCGTAATAATATATTTAGGTATAAAGTCGATTTTCTTGTATATACACATTTAGTTATCGATATCGAAATGCTTCAAATCATTTTTTAACATATTTAAGTTAGTTAACCTTCTTTAACGTAATGAAGGTGATATAAAGCCATGGCGGCATAACGACAGTGCATTTAGAAGCATTCCGTAATCTTATATTTATGTATAAAGTCTATTTTGTTGTATATACGCATTAAGCAATCGATATCGAAATGCTTCAAATCATTAGTTTAACATATTTAAGTTAACTAACCTTCTTTAACGTATTGAAGTTGATATAAAGCCATGGCGGCATAACGACAGTACATTTGGAAGAATTCCGCAGTCTTATATTTAGGTATAAAGTTAATTTTTCTTGTATATAAACATTTAGCAATCGATAACGAAATGCTTCAAATCGTTATTTTAACATGTCTAAGTTAATTACCCTTCTTTAACGATCTGAAGTTGGCATATAGCCATGGCGGCATAACGGCAGTGCATGTAGAAGACTTCCGTAATCTTATATTTAGGTATACAGTCGATTTTCTTGTATATACACATTTAGTTATCGATATCGAAATGCTTCAAATCATTCGTTTAACATATTTATGTTAATAAACCTTCTTTAACGATCTGAAGTTGGCATATAGCCATGGCGGCATAACGGCAGTGCATGTAGAAGAATTCCGTAATCTTATATTTAGGTATAAAGTCGTTTTTCTTGTATATACACATTTAGCTATCGATATCGAAATGCTTCAAATAACTGGTTTGGCATATTTAAGTTAATTAACCTTCTTTATCTTACTGAAGTTTATATAAGACCATAACGGCCTAACGGCAGTTTATTTATATGAATTCCGTTATCTTATATTTAGGTATAAAGTCGATTTTGTTGTACATACACATTTAGCAATCGATATAGAAAATCTTCAAATCATTAGTTTAACATATTTAAGTTAGTTAACCTTCTTTAACGTAATGAAGGTGATATAAAGCCATGGCGGCATAACGACAGTGCATTTAGAAGAATTCCATAATCTTATATTTCTGTATAAAGTCGATTTTAATGTATATACGCATTTAGCAATCGATATCGAAATGCTTCAAATCATTAGTTTAACATATTTAAGTTAATTAACCTTCTTTAACGTATTGAAGTTGATAGAAAGCCATGGCGGCATAACGACAGTAGATTTGGAAGAAACCCGTAATCTTATATTTAGGTATAAAGTAGATTTTGTTGTATATACACATTAAGCAATCGATATCGAAATGCTTCAAATCATTATTTTAACATATTTAAGTTAATTGACCTTCTTTATCTTACTGAAGTTTACATAAAGCCAAAACGGTATAACGGCAGTGCATTTGGAAGAATTTCGTAATCTTATATTTAGGTAAAAAATGCTTCAAATCATTCGTTTAACATATTTAAGTTAGCTAACCTTCTTTAACGTAATGAAGGTGATATAAAGCCATGGCGGCATAACGACAGTGCATTAAGAGGAATTCCATAATCTTATATTTAGGTATAAAATCGATTTTGTTGTATATACACATTTAGCAGTCGATATCGAAATGCTTCAAATCATTAGTTTAACATATTTAAGTTAGTTAACCTTCTTTAACGTATTGAAGTTGGCATAAAGCTATGGCGGCATAACGGCAGTGCATGAAGAAGAATTCCGTTATCTTATATTTAGGTATAAAGTCGATTTTCTTGTATATACACATTTAGCTATCGATATCAAAATGCTTCAAATCATTCGTTTAACATATTTATGTTAATTAACCTTCTTTAACGATCTGAAGTTGGCATATAGCCATGGCGGCATAACGGCAGTGCATGTAGAAGAATTCCGTAATCTTATATTTAGGTATAAAGTCGATTTTGTTGTATATACGCATTTAGCAATCGATATCGAAATGCTTCAAATCATTAGTTTAACATATTAAGTTAATCAACGCTTTTTAGCTTACTAAAGTCTACATAAAGCCTTAACGGTATAACGGCAGTGCATTTAGAAGAATTTCGTAATGTTACAATTTTATATTTAGGTATAAAGTAGATTTTCTTGTATTTACACATTTAGCAATCGATATCAAAATGCTTCAAATAACTGGTTTAGCATATTTAAGTTAATTAACCTTCTTTATCTTACTGAAGTTTACATAAAGCCATAAAGGCATAACGGCAGTATATTTATATGAATTCCGTTATCTTATATTAAGGTATAAAGTCGATTTTGTTGTACATACACATTTAGCAATCGATATCGAAATGCTTCAAATCATTAGTTTAACATATTTAAGTTAATTAACCTTCTTTATCTTACTGAAGTTTACATAAAGCCAAAACGGTATAACGGCAGTGCATTTGGAAGAATTCCGTAATCTTATATTTAGGTAAAGAGTCGATTTTCTTGTATATACACATTTAGCTATCGATATCGAATAATTAACCTTCTTTAACGTAATGAAGGTGATATAGAGCCATGGCGGCATAACGACAGTGCATTTAGAAGAATTCCGTAATCTTACATTTAGGTATAAAGTCGATTTTGTTGTATATACGCATTTAGCAATCGATATCGAAATGCTTCAAATCATTAGTTTAACATATTTAAGTTAATTAACCCTCTTTATCTTACTGAAGTTTACATAAAGCCAAAACGGTATAACGGCAGTGCATTTGGAAGAATTCCGTAATCTTATATTTAGGTAAAGAGTCGATTTTCTTGTATATACACATTAAGCTATCGATATCGAAATGCTTCAAATCATTCGTTTAACATATTTAAGTTAGTTAACCTTCTTTAACGTAATGAAGGTGATATAGAGCCATGGCGGCATAACGACAGTGCATTTAGAAGAATTCCGTAATCTTATATTTAGGTATAAAGCCGATTTTGTTGTATATACGCATTTAGCAATCGATAAACGAAATGCTTCAAATCGTTATTTTAACATGTCTAAGTTAATTAACCTTCTTTAACGATCTGAAAATGGCATATAGCCATGGCGGCATAACGGCAGTGCATGTAGAAGACTTCCGTAATCTTATATTTAGGTATACAGTCGATTTTCTTGTATATACACATTTAGTTATCGATATCGAAATGCTTCAAATCATTCGTTTAACATATTTATGTTAATAAACCTTCTTTAACGATCTGAAGTTGGCATATAGCCATGGCGGCATAACGGCAGTGCATGTAGAAGAATTCCGTAATCTTATATTTAGGTATAAAGTCGTTTTTCTTGTATATACACATTTAGCTATCGATATCGAAATGCTTCAAATAACTGGTTTAGCATATTTAAGTTAATTAACCTTCTTTATCTTACTGAAGTTTATATAAAGCCATAACGGCATAACGGCAGTTTATTTATATGAATTCCGTTATCTTATATTTAGGTATAAAGTCGATTTTGTTGTACATACACATTTAGCAATCGATACCGAAAATCTTCAAATCATTAGTTTAACATAATTAAGTTAGTTAACCTTCTTTAACGTAATGAAGGTGATATAAAGCCATGGCGGCATAACGACAGTGCATTTAGAAGAATTCCATAATCTTATATTTCTGTATAAAGTCGATTTTAATGTATATACGCATTTAGCAATCGATATCGAAATGCTTCAAATCATTAGTTTAACATATTTAAGTTAATTAACCTTCTTTAACGTATTGAAGTTGATATAAAGCCATGGCGGCATAACGACAGTAGATTTGGAAGAAACCCGTAATCTTATATTTAGGTATAAAGTAGATTTTGTTGTATATACACATTAAGCAATCGATATCGAAATGCTTCAAATCATTATTTTAACATATTTAAGTTAATTGACTTTCTTTATCTTACTGAAGTTTACGTAAAGCCAAAACGGTATAACGGCAGTGCATTTGGAAGAATTTCGTAATCTTATATTTAGGTAAAAAATGCTTCAAATCATTCGTTTAACATATTTAAGTTAGTTAACCTTCTTTAACGTAATGAAGGTGATATAAAGCCATGGCGGCATAACGACAGTGCATTTAGAAGAATTCCGTAATCTTATATCTAGGTATAAAGTCGATTTTGTTGTACATACACATTTAGCAGTCGATATCGAAATGCTTCAAATCATTAGATTAACATATTTAAGTTAGTTAACCTTCTTTAATGTATTGAAGTTGGCATAAAGCTAAGGCGGCATAACGGCAGTGCATGAAGAAGAATTCCGTTATCTTATATTTAGGTATAAAGCCGATTTTGTTGTATATACACATTGAGCAATCGATATCGAAATCCTTCAAATCATTAGTTTAACATATTTAAGTTAATTAACCTTCTTGATCTTACTGAAGTTTACATAAAGCCAAAATGGTATAACGGCAGTGCATTTGGAAGAGTCCCGTATTCTTATATTTAGGTAAAGGATCGATTTACTTGTATATACACATTTAGCTATCGATATCGAAATGCTTCAAATCAGTCGTTTAACATATTTAAGTTAGTTAACCTTCTTTAACGTAATGAAGGTGATATAGAGCCATGGCGGCATAACGACAGTGCATTTAGAAGAATTCCGTAATCTTATATTTAGGTATAAAGCCGACTTTGTTGTATATACGCATTTAGCAATCGATATCGAAATGCTTCAAATCATTAGTTTAACATATTTAAGTTAATTAACCTTCTTTAACGTATTGAAGCTGATATAAAGCCATGGCAGCATAACGACAATACATTTGGAACAATTCTGTAGTCTTATATTTATGTATAAAGTTGATTTTCTTGTATATACACATTTAGCAATCGATATCGAAATGCTTCAAATCATTAGTTTAACATATTTAAGCTAATAAACCTTCTTTAACGAACGGAAGTTGGCTTAAAACCATAGCGGCATAACGGCAGTGCATTTAGAAGAATTCCGTAATCTTATGTTAGGTACAAAGTCGATTTTCTTGTATATACACATTTAGCTATCGATATCGAAATGCTTCAAATCATTAGTTTAACATATTAAGTTAATAAACATTTTTTAGCATACTGAAGTCTACATAAAGCCTTAACGGTATAACGGCAGTGCATTTAGAAGAATTCCGTAATGTTATAATTTTATATTTAGGTAAAAAGTCGATTTTCTTGTATATACACATTTAGCTATCGATATCGAAATGCTTCAAATCATTCGTTTAACATATTTAAGTTAGTTAACCTTCTTTAACGTAATGAAGGTGATATAAAGCCATGGCGGCATAACGACAGTGCATTTAGAAGAATTCCGTAATCTTATATTTAGGTATAAAGTCGATTTTGTTGTATAAACGCATTAAGCAATCGATATCGAAATGCTTCAAATCATAAGTTTAACATATTTAAGCTAATTAACCTTCTTTAACGTATTGAAGTTGATATAAAGCCATGGCGGCATATCGACAGTACATTTGGAAGAATTCCGTAGTCTTATATTTAGGTATAAAGTCGATTTTCTGGTATATATACATTAAGCAATCGATATCGAAATGCTTCAAATAACTGGTTTAATATATTTAAGTTAATAAGCCTTCTTTAACGAACTGAAGTTGGCTTAAGGCCATGGCGGCATAACGGCAGTGCATTTAGAAGAATTCCGTAGTCTTATATTTAGGTATAAAGTCGATTTTCTTGTATATACACATTTAGCTATCGATA